>VZTR01028506.1:108884-123280 GCA_013400775.1 Chaetops frenatus
AAACAAACAAACACCCCCCCAAAAAACCCCCAAAAAACCCCCAAAAAACAAAACAAAAAACAAAACAAAAAAACCACCTCAAAAACCAACCAACCAACCAACCAAAAAAACCCCACAAAAAACAAACAAACAAAAACCCCCAAACCCCCAAAAACAAACAAACAAAAAAACCAAACCCAACCCCAAAAACCAAACCTAACCAAACCAAACAAAAAAACCCAAAAAACAAAACAAAAAAACAACAAAAAAACCCACCAACAAACAAACAAACAAAAAACCACCAAACAAACAAACAAACAAACAAACAAAAACAACACAAAAAAACCACCAAAAAACAACCAGGGAGAAGAAGTTGGTTGGTTTGATTTTTTTTTTCGGCTAAGTACTTTCTACTATTTGCATTTCAAACATTTTGAAATCTCTGGTGGTTTTCATCTTTGAATTCAGAGAACTTTTGTCTGAGGTAGTAAAATCACTGGCTAGCTCAGCTTGTTATCTAGTGGAAGAGGATTAGTTTTCTTTTGATTATGAGAATGACCTTATACAGAGCATTTGACAGAGGCACTTTTTTCCTGCCATCATCCATCTTTTCCACCATTAATCTGCTTAATCTCAAGATGAGATTTGATTTACTTGTTTTATCATAAGATAAATGAAAAAGATTTTAGAATGTGGTTCTCCTTGAGTTTGTATTTAAACCTTCCATAGATATTTGGAATATTGGACAGAAACATACTTTTGGCTTAGCCTGAGCAAGCAGGAAGGTAGCAACTTTACCAAGAAGGAAGAGAAAATGGCAGTTTTTTACCATAGCAAAATCTGCCCTCTGAGCTGGTTTCTGCCCTCTCCCACTCCAGATTAATCAGAATCACAGGTCTTCAGAAGAGTCTCTTTGAATTTTTAGGTGTGGGAAGGAGTTTCTTCCCTCTGTCTTAAAAAATGTGATTTATTTTTCTAACTCAGTTTGTCCTAAATTGAGTTGAGAGAGTTGGCAACATCTTATCTGTCTATGGTTTCCCAAACTTGGACACCCCAGTGCAGGTGTCCCTGTCTGTGCTGCTTTCTTGCAGCTCATGCATGACCAAAGGAGGTGAGTGGGACTCCCAGGTGGATGTGATTCATTCTCTCTTGAAGCACAAACACTGATTAGCTCAGGTGAATCGTAGCCTAAATCTTTGCTTGAACTACACCAGTAACTTCAATTGTTTGGTTCAAATGTTAGTGTCACACCACAAAAGTCCTTGGAGGGTGTTCAGAGTCCTGGTGTCCCTAGGGACCTGGACCTGGGGTTTCCCCACACCCCAGTGGCCAGGACAGCATTTCAGGCACTGAAGAGGAGGAAGGGGTTCCAGCCATCCTCTCTTGTGAGAGCAGGGGCTGGGGACACACAGACTGGCAGGTGTGCCTGTTAGGAGCTGGAGGAGGATGAATGTCATGGCTCATCCTGCGATCAGGTGCTGCTGTCCTGACAGTACAGCCAGTGGCTGAGCTGCAGTGGGGAGAACTCCTTTCTACTGCAGCCAGTGCTGCCAGCCTTCCTCAGGGTGGTTGCAGTAGCCCAGCTCCAAGTCTGTGGCTGTCAGGACAGCCAGACAAGAGATGCCTGAGCTTCTACACCTCAGAAAGACTGTGCTACTGGGATGATACGACAATACAGAAAACCTGTAAATACCTAATTTGAAGAAGGAATCTGAACCTCCTCCTGCAGCTCTGTCTATTTAAACTGCTTCCCCATTGCCCCTCATTCTTTTTGAGATGTGGTATAACCTATTTACAGCATCTCCAGTTTCACACTGTGTGGAGCACTCTCATACCTAGAGCATAAAAGATCACTTAAAATGTGAGTATATTCTATATCTGCTGTTAATATCATCTTATTTCAGCTAATGGAGGATTTTGCTGTGCCCACTTCATCTCTCAAATGTTAACTTCCTAGATAAATTTAGCTATGGTACAAAGGTTTTATGTTGAGAAGGGTTTTTCCTTTTAATTTCTTCCTGCTCCCTCTTTGCAGCAGGGGATCTATTCTGTTGTGCACATTGTTCTCTGGAATATTCTCACTCCAGGCTATTGATAGCTGTAGACAAAGAAATGACCATTTTCTCAAGGGCTCATTGTGATGAAGATTTGTTTGCAGTGCATTGCTTGAAATGTATTTAGGCAGTTGTTAAGTTTAAGTTTATTTTAAGAATTAGCAATTTACCTACTCTGCCTTGACCGTCTGAGGGCAGTGTCACCTAATACTTGCTGGAAGTGATATGTCTGGTCACTGCAAACTGTCTGCACTGCACCCACCCTCTAAAGCTGTTACCCAAAACTTACAGACATCAAAAAGAGCCTTTCCATACATCTTAACTACATCTTGGACTTGGATATATTTCAATCACTCTCTGGGCCAGAGTGTCTATTACAATAGGTCTTTATTGGCATTAAATCAATTTTGGGCATTGAATCTACCAACTCTTCCATCTACATCTCGGTCTAGATGGAACCATGACTGACCTTCAGGTCAGAACACTCATAGACATCCAACACAGATTACTGGAAAGTGGTTTTTGCATGATGCAGTTTATGTCTGGGTAGAGCATGACCCTGAGAAGAATATCCAGTTTTAAAGACCTCAAATGGTAAAGAATCTACAGCAATCTTTGATAAATTGTTCCATAGGCAATCAATCTTGCTGTTAGAAAATTCCATCTCATCTTAGACTAAATATGTTTAATAAGTTCACATTCCACCGGATAATCAGTCAGTCTGAATAAGTTGTTCTTCAATTAATTTTCTCTTTCTCTTTCTAATTGTATCTTGTGGAGCACAGCAAACAACCAGACCTTGTTTTGGAAGTTTCTGTTAATTACATGCATGCAGACATCTCTCTTTTTTCCTTTAATTCTATCTCATCCTGAAACAAAGCCTTCTGTATGTGGTCGAAACAGGAGTCTTGCATAGGAAGGAATGAGAAATCCTATGGGAGGGGCATCAATGAGAAAGGAATATGGGGCTTCTGTAATGGGTAGTAGACCCCTTCTAGATTTCCTCCACTGGACTAAAGGTGTATGGGATGGAGATGATGGGAAAACATGGAAGACAGCAGAATGGTGGTGGTTTATACCAGTTAAGAATCTGACCTTCTGGTTATGCTTTATTGCGCCTAGTTGTGGGCAACTGAAGAGTGGCATGATTTTGTTTCAACCCACATACATAGGTGATGACATACAATAGAAGATTTGTTTATACAGATATACCTCATAATACTCCTTGTCTTGCCTGGAGTACTTACATGAACAACATGCAGTTACAAGTTTCTCTTTACACTATGATGGAATGTGCAATGTGGTTTATTCTGTATTGTTTTTGGAAGATAAAGTAATGAGGCGGTTCCCCTTGATCTTTATCTACCAACAGAGATACTGGTGGCCAAGTTCTAGATAAATGTCAAATAATCAAGGATAGTTTTGGCAGAAATATGTAAAAATCCTGACAAGCTACCATGATAAGCAGAGTAATCCCAGCATATTAGAAGTTTGTTAACCACTTTAAAGCTTTAAATGTAAGGATCTTTCATGATTGGCACTGAGAAAGCTGAATATTAACAGTAGAATACAGGGGTCACTGAAATTCAGGCATTCAACTAAATACCAGTGTACCAAAGGTTTTTTATGCACTGGTAACCAGCTCTGGGCATAATGGGTGATTCCGAACATACTAAAGAACAATTTTGAAAATGCAAAAATTTTCAGGAAATTTGCTCTCGCTTCTGTCACTGCCATGATCTCGTACCAATTACAGAGACATGGTGGGATAACTTGCACTACTGGAATGCTGTCAGGGACAGCTACATGGCTTTTTTTAGGAAAGGTAGGCCAGCAAGACAAGTTGATGGATCTGTTCTTTATGTGAGAAAGCAACCGGAATTAGCCAGCTCTGCCGAGGGATGGATGAAGAATGGGTTAAGAACTTATAGGTAAAAATTAAGGGGCAAGCTAACATGGGTGAGACTGCTGTGTTTGTTACAGGATCATGAGGAAAAAGTAGATGAGGCCTTCTACAGATAACTGGAAGCAGCCTCACAGTTAGAAGCCCTGGTTATTGTGAGGGAATTCAATCTCTCTGCCCCAAGACAACACAGTGAGGCCCGCACTGTCCAGGAGGTTCCTGCAAAGCATTAGTGGAGCATTGATGGTAACACTCTGGCACAGATGGTGGAGCAGACAAGGAGGAGAGTAGGGGTGCTGGACCTTTTACAAAGGACTGATTGGAGATGTGAAGGTTGGGAGCAGCCTTGACTGCAGTGACCATGAGATGTGGAGCTGCCTGGCCATCCACACCTGACTGAGCTTTGTTTCATGCTAATAGTCTCATCACTAAGTAGACCTCCCTCCACAGTGTTTCTCTTGATTAGTGTTGTGCTTTAGGTATGGTGCTGCCCAATTCAGTGCTCCACAGAGACTCTCCCAAACCAGACGCTGATGTCTCGCTCTCCCTTTCCCTCCCACTTCCTGCTGCAGTGGGATTGAGTTGAGAATTGGAGGCACAAAAGGCGAAAATCAGATGTTGAGATAAAAACAATTTACTGGAAACAGCAGTGAGATAAGAAAATGAACAGTAACAACAACAATATTAATTACAGAAGTATTACAAAAGAGAGGGTGATTCACGTGCAAAAGTGTTCACCACGGACCTGGAGAAAAATGAACAGTGATGGACAGCTTTCCCCCTTCCACCATGTTTTTTTTGACTGGAACCATGCCCTTCTCAGAAGCCAGAGAGATTCCATTTTCCCTGCCCGTGGCAATGATGTGAGATGGTATCAAATAACATTAAGGTCATGGTTGAACCTAAGATGGCTAATTACTGATGATTTTCCTACCTCATAACTTTCTGCTTTTTCCACCACAGTTCTGATGTTCTCACCATTTGGCCTATTCTCTGGGAGATAAGAAGTCTGATGCAGTATTGGCTCAGAAACTGAAATATTTTTAACCTCATTACCATGAGTAATGATCCACGTCAGCCATAAAAAGGTGAAGATGAAGAAAACCCCAGGTGGTGGTATCCTTGCAACAGGTGATTTATGTTTGTTTTTTAAAATAGAAAATAAACAGAAAATTAAGGATGAAACATCTTCCTGAAAGACGTACTGAAACACTTTACTAAGAGTGTGTTACCTGCACACAGAGTAGGATGTGTACACTGACATAAACCACTGTGTACTTGGAACTTTGCACCATCTTGCAGGTTTTCATGGAAGAGAAACAGAAGATGGTGGGAGGGCATGTTAGATAGAGACTATTGGCACAAGAGAGAGAAAGCTTAGACACTGTGCTGAAGTGAGACAGCAGTGCAGTCTTTCTACTGACCATCACAGAGAGCTCCAAACCAAATGCTGTGGAATGGGGTCATGAATTTGCCAGGTAGACTGATGTCTTCACTCCTTGGAAAAAAAACTGTTAATCATGTTTTGTCTTTACTGTGAGCTGTTCTTGGCTGCTTAAGCCATATCCTGGAGACTGTGGAGGGGAGAAAGTGCAGAGTGGAGCCAGTAGAAAAGTGTGTTACGGGATTTGGTTTGTACACGCTTAGGGAAGCTGGTCAGTCGCACAGGAAAATGTTTGATTGCTGACAAAGAGCATACAAAATCACTATGCTTGTTTTTGAAAACTTCATGTGCACTTCTCAGTATTTCTATTATTAGATTTCTTCTTCAGATTATAGTGACAATAATGCTTCCCAGACAATGGTATAATGGTTGCAGCTTGATCTGTTACCTATTTATATGGCAGGTGGGGCTAACTAAGCAGATAGGAAAGAGAACTGCTTTCCTGATTGGGGTCAGAAGGTAAGACACAATAAACTCTATTTTTGGTTTTACAGGTCTTTGTTTTTATTGGTGTTCGTAGACATAGCTGCTCCCTGAACTAACTTTGGCTTATTTGTAGTTTCCTTTATTTTTGACTTGTACACAGTGTTTAGCTATTCAATTCTCTGATGTTCCAGCAAATAGACAGGCATTTTAAAAATAAATGTTCTCTTAAAGTGTGCATATTTTTCCTTCTGTTCATTTCTGGATCTGTGAAATGGAAGGAGACTTCAGGAGCAGCCCAAATTTATTTTGCAACAAGAAATATGTTTGCCATTCTTTTTTTCCCCATGTGCCTCAGTATTGTTTTCCTCATTTTATTGTCTCAGAGCTGATGTTAAATGTGATTTTTTTAGGGTATGTTTTAATTTTTCAGTATTTCTTAAGCATTTTTTCTGCATTATAGAAGTCAGAATCCATTAATTGCCAGATGACTGATGTTCATCAATGTTACTTAGCTGGATGATTACTAGATGCTACATGTATTTCATCTGTAATATCCTAAAAAAAACCTTTCTCCTCTTATGTCTTTGTTTCATTCTTCATTTTCATGTCTTATTTCTTACACAGCCTCTCCTGGTCACTCTGATGACTTTTGAACTAGTTTGTCAATTTAAATTAAATTAGCAGGAGGTCAAGAGGGAGGTTCCAGCACATTTCGTGAAAGTAGGAGATCTGTTAACAGATGGCTGCACTAACAGTGTTGGCCACACTCCTGTGTCCCCCTGCATGCCCTGTGCAGCTTCAGGCACAAGGAAGGGTCGCTGTCCTCAGACCTGAATTCTGTGGCGATTCCGAGCTGGCTGAAATGCAGCAGTGATGCCTACATGCTCTGTCCTGTGCTGTCAGTGCAATTGTCATCTCTTGCCTTGGGCTGTAGCTTCCACAGAGAAGAAGCACTGTGCAGGGGGAAGGAAACCCTCGGGGAGAAAATGCAGAGCTCCACCAGCTGGCACCGTGCTAGGCCTGAGTGGACGGCTGATGTCACTGTCTGCCGTGTCCATGCCAGCTTTCAAGCTACTGACAGATGTAGCACAGCCTCCCTTACGGAGCAGTCTGTTGTCCCTAGAGAAGCTGAAAGGATCATATGACATTACACGGAGGTTTTTTAGAAAGAGAATGGCAAGAGCGCCTACCTAGAAAGCTAATCAGCCCATGTATCAGAGAAGTGTTAGGGCCGATTTGGAACAGAATATGACACTCTGCATACCATTGGTGTAGAATCGCAGACACATTAATACACCTTCAGCTTGAGGCTCGGATGGCTGGAATTACATATGCAAAGTCACTCTGCTCCTCTGTTTTTGGGACACAGTCTTGAATGGGCTCTGAAGGCTGTAGGTCTCCCAGAGGCCTTTAAAGAAACTGTCCTAGGGGTGGAGGGGCCGTGCTGCTCTGTGCCCCGCAGCGTGCTGCCTGCAGCCGCCAGCGGGGAAGCTCTGGGAGCTCGCTGTTCCCAGGGCCCT
Organism: Chaetops frenatus; assembly: GCA_013400775.1. NCBI lineage: Eukaryota > Metazoa > Chordata > Aves > Passeriformes > Picathartidae > Chaetops > Chaetops frenatus. The sequence goes on from VZTR01028506.1 coordinate 116,211, forward strand.
GCGCTCCTGGAAAGGTGCGGGTGTCACACTGATGGCTTCTTGGGCTTGGGGCTGGCCAGCCTACCTCGGCTGTCTGGCTTTGCCCCCTGACTTGCACTTAGATTTTAGGCCCCGTATGAAGCAAGTCTTGCCAAGTGTCCGTACTCCCTTCCTGCTGAGTGGACAGAGGGAGGAGTCTGTACGATGTCAGACAGGGTACTCGTGGAGAAGTGATTCGTCTGCTCCAAGGAGCAAGGGTCTTTGCTACTTGATTCGGCTTTCGTAGGCACCTTACAGTGGAGGGGCCGGTAGATTAGGTGATTTGGGTGCCGCTCTCTTAGTTCAAACATTGTTTTGCAGACGAGCAGCTGGCAAGCAGGACCGCACGTGGCTGCAGGGCGCTCTGAGGAGTGCCTCAGCACAGGTACGTGCACTGCTGAAGGCACCGCTCTGGGTCTGGCTGAAATGTGCTCTTTCATCACAGGAAATTTTCCTGTCACCTCTCCTAAAGGTACGCCTTTTGCTGGGGTGTAAGGAAGCCTTCAGGGTCTTGACTCCCAAAGAAGTTTATTTAATAAAAAGAAGGCAGTGCACACTTGAGTGGCTCCAGGTACAACTGGCAAGTTGCTAGCTGCTCAGGTTTTATTTAATCCTAAAGGGTAGGAATGAGTTGAAATTTCTAGTCAACTGATTTTCCTATTTTAGAAATCATGGCACCAATATGAACAAGAGGCACTGAAAAAGCATGAGATTTGCTTATTTCTGCTATTCTTGCTAAGATTTTATGATGTCTTTTTTAGCCTTGATTATATGCCTCAAGGCAGAAAACAGGCTTAAAGCAGATCTTTTATCAATTGTGTAATGAACTTTACATTATTTCCTTGCTCGTATTGTTGTTTTTCAGAGGAAATTAAAAAAGAAAAAAAAAATTTAGCACTATCACTTAGCAGATAGCCTCTCTTAGTAAAATGGTCTTGTCTGCCATGGTTTCTACTTTTAGGCATTCAATGCTAGAAATATTACCATTTCTTTTTCATTATGAATCTCTTACTAAAAAAGTCAAAGCACACCCTATTTATTGTCCAATTTTGAAAATTCATGGATTCACACATTCATGCATAAGCTTAAATATCTACTTAATTTTCTGACTGATTTTTTCCCCTTTTATGAATCACAACACATACTGCAGTTTGATGAATACATAATGAATAAAGCCACTAGCAGACTTTTCCTCATGTTTCATGTCACCTGACAACCAAAAAAAAAAAAACCAAAAAAACAAAAAAACCCAACCCACCAAAAAAACCCCCCAAAAAACCAAAACCCTGACAAAGAAGTTTTCAACAGTGTTTATTTGAGGTTGGTGGAGTGAGTGAGTCTGTGTAAAACCATAAGATTCTGAAAACCTGGAACCATAAATGAACTTTTGGTTTATATTGTGCAAAATGCTAAATATCAAGGGAAAAATAAAAAACTAGACTTACCTTTCAAGAATACCATTTGGCTGATGTCTGTAAAATATGTTGAAATAAAGAAATGTGAATCAAAATTTAATTATAACAAAAAGGATTTTTTAATTTTAAAAACCTTTTTATTGCATCTGGAAAAAACTATGACAAAACCAAAAATTATACTAGAATTTAGAATTAATAGAAACAACAAGTCAGTGAAATATGAAAAGAATATTAGCTAAGGTCCCTCTACTTGTGAAAACCAAGCAAAGGTTTCCCTTCTGGATAGAAATAATCAGGAAAATCAGAGCATAAGGATATTCTGACAGGCTTAAATTTTTACTGGGTTTACAAGTAAATATCTTAACAGGAAGTGCTACCTTCCTGTATTCTGCATTTCTAAATACATATTCAGTATATTAAAGGACTGAGTAATTAAAATGTTTTAACTTCTGAGTTTTACAAAAGCTCAAATTTTCAGTCAAAATTAAAGCGTAAACATAGGTGGGTTATAAAAAATACTGTCAGTTTTTTCTCTATGTAACAACTTAAAATATGACAGAGTATTTGTGGCCAAATTCTAACTTTAGAGAGAAATACACTCTCAGAGGGGAACATAGTCCATAGAAAAAAATACCTTCCATTTTGATCTTTGTATCAATTCACTGGCATTGAGAAGTCAAGATACAAAGAAACAATCCCTATATAACAAATAAAACGAATAGGTTTGTTTTGCTTTGCTTTGCTTCGGTCTTTTGTAGTCCTGCACACTGCTGCCCTCTTCAATTGCACAGGAAGAAGCAACACTTGGGGAGCATTAAACAGATCTCTCCTGACAGTAACCCGGGGCTCCATCGTGCAGAATGAAAAATGAAAGGTAAGGACAAATTCAAAGGGAATGCAGGGCACAGTGCAGGAGAAAGCTGCTTAGTAAATATTTGTAAGTGGAACAGCTCTTGAACATGCATAAACATGCATAAACCTCTGGGCCCCCTGTCTTTTCAGACCAGAAGCTGAAAGTTCACTCTTTGCTCAATATGTCTCTACATCAAATGTATCTTTGGACATGAGAAAGAGGAAAAGCATTAGAAGTGCAGAGTGTAACAGATACGTACTCAATAGTGAGAAATAGGAGTGGGAATAAAAAGGAGAGATACAAAGATTACACTTAAAACCTACACTGTTAATTGGAATCAAGCCATGGTGCTTTTTTTCTTGGAAAAATAACAATTTGTCTTTAGGTTTGGCAGAAGAGCAGCATGCATAAGAGCAAATAATATTTGAAAGTAGAACAAGCCGACATGGCACCAAGTGAGATAAATGCTTAGCTCATAATCATTAACTCCTGGCCTAGCTACTGCTTAGCATTGCCAAAAAAATCAGGATTTGGAGATGAATTATATAGGCTGTAAATAATAGTTCCAAGATGCAGCATCAGAAAATAGTTGTAACTTTATTTGCCCATGATCATTAAAGTGCTATAAAAACAGAGAAAAAAAAGAACATCTCCTCTTGGGAGCCCTAAATCACAGATTTTTTTCTGGTAGCTACTAATTTTTGCTGCAAAAGTAGCTAATGTCCTTGTTATTCATGAACCAAGGACCTGCTTCGGTTGGCAATCTTTTCCATCACTACCTGCCTGAACAGAAAACCCCTGCTGTTCTTAGAAGGGAGGGAAAGTGGTGGCAGCGTCTTGTAGGTGACAGATCAAAAGTGTTCTGGACTTTTGCCTCAGCATGAAGCTGATCTATTGTGTAAAGCCATCTATTTAGCAAGATAACCATCTGGCTGGAGTAGGTTTGATGAGGTAATGGTTTTATTAATTTCTTATAATAAGTAAGATGAGTAGACAAGGCTGCCTATGGCATTCAGATATGAGTATCGCATCTTTACAAAACCATCTACTTTCCTTTCTGGTGCAAAACCTGATGATTTTCAGTATATCAAAGGAGTGCCCCAGTGCTTCACAATGAGCATGGAAAGGCCCAAACTTGCTTTTCACATCTGCAGAAAAGTCACTATTTAATCACCAAGACTGAAGTAAGAAAAGGCTATTTAGTCCAGACTCCTCTATCTTTTCTATGCTGAAGGATATTGCATGCTGTCTGCATGTTCTCCTAGCTTTGCTGAAGATTTCTAAAGATTTGTTTCTCTTGGTCAGAAGAAGCTATCACATTCCTTGGCAGCTAATCTGAAAGTTGTCCCTTACACTATTTAAAAATGGTGACCTGTTCCTTAGCTACATTTCCATTTTAAATTTCCATCCACTAGTTTTACCTATGCCTTTATCTTGAGCATAAAGGGGGCTCCATGACTGAGCATCCTCACTCTCTATAGGAGCCACAGCAAAGCACTTTGCTTTGCTATGTGTGCTAATCAAACTCCTGAACTCTTCCCTGTGCTGCTTTTCTTCCAGTCCTGAACTAATTTATATAACATTTACCTCAAATATCTGCAAGTTTTCAGTGTATTTTTAGAACAGAGGATGCCAAAAGTAGACAGAATTGCACTGTGAGCAAAGCTGCTTGCATTGATGGAACAACAAACTTGCAAATTTTGGAAGAGATTTTAGGGTAAATTCAGACTCCATAACAACATAAGTGGCCGAGTAACACAAGCTAAGGAAAAGGAGCTTGTGTGCCTCTAAGGGCATGGTGGCGTTTAAGAGGTAGTAACTAAAGAGATATGGTGATCAACCATGGGCAACAGTTCTTGTACATGAAATGGGAGGAATGTTCTACAGGATGCTACCAAATGACATGTGGGCATCCCCTGTTTCAATCTGCAAAAATAAACTCTAATAACAATGTCCAGTGTTTCCGGGATTATCTTATGGACATGGCTGCAGGTTCTGCAGTCTCCAATGCAAAATAGCCAACACAAACATGGTCAGTAAGACAACTATTTTGTCTACCTCTGTGCTCACTTTCCCTCCATCTCTTCACCACTCTAAGTTTTCATAATAAGGCTTCATTTGCTCTTTCATTTTACATCTCTGATCTTTCACTGGAATTCATGTTGGAAAGCACCAAACCGAAATGAACTGCCCCAGGTAAGGAGTGAACACTGACAAACACTGAATTTGAGAGGGATAGAGGTCCTCTCAGCCTCCAAAAAGCTCATCATGTTGCTCCTGAAGGTCATCAGTAAATCATTGCTTCAGCGTGTTTGGCCTGTTATCAGAGCTTGTCAGGGATATGGCTGAGAAGCCCTGAGTGATCCTGATCTTGGTTATTCTTCTTCAATTCTGCCACCCCAGTCTCAGCAAAGCTGGATGCTGTTCCTTTGTAGATGGTAAATGGATTGTCTGTGCCAGGTCATTCCTCTGCCTCTGTGTGGGGACTTCCTTAGTGTTAGGGTCCAGCCCAGGCTGGGCAGGACCAGAGACAAACTGTGGCTGGGGTGACTGTGTCCTGGTGACACACCAGGAACAAGAGCCCTGCACAGCTGTTGGTGCGTGCTACACAAAACCACCCTGATGATGGTTTTGTGCAGCACAACTCCTGATGACACCATGGCAACCTCTGCTGGTGCCAGGAGGGCACAATCAGCTTCAAGACATGGAGAGAGTCAAACCAACTTTGGGTATGTTGCAGTGGTTACACCCAGGAAAGGAACACTTCCAGAGAGACAGGTTTTCCCCAAATTTTCCTAACTATGTTCTGAACATATCGTTCATGCCTACTCATGCGTTAAATTCACGGCTGCTGCAACTCAACACTTCCAGAATTCTTGTTTCATTAGCTCTGTGGGGAGGCATCTCAGTTTGAATGGGGAAAAGGACTAAAGGGAGGTTTAGCCAGATGGACACATGGCAGAAAGAGTTGTAGTAAAGTTGTAGCCTGTTTTTCACGCCTGCAGCCAGAGGAATAAAGGAGCTGGAGCCAGTGTCACAAAGACAGCATGGCACAGTTATGTGCTTTCTCTCATGATAAGGACCTTCTCCTGCAACAGCCAAAAACTTTAATGATGCTAGAAAGGATGGGCACAACTTGGGAAAGCTATTTAAAAAGATAGTATGGCAAACCAGCACTTGTTGGCATCCGTTGAACAAGCTGACAGAGAAATGGGACTTAGAGCTGTTATGGCAAAATCCAATGTACTGCACTGCCATGGTCAGTTATGGGATAAGGAGAAATTTTGAGGCTCTCTTGGGAGCCAGTGTGATAAGAGCCCTGGCTGCCATGCAGGTGTCCCCACGTGTTGCTACTGGCATGACCTGCTCTGCAGGATGGTTTGTGGAGGCAAGGCTCGCCTCAGAAGTGTGTGCACCCAACAGCAGTGGGAAGGTGGGAATTGCATTTGCTTTTGGAGTGTGTCCCACGGGAGTCTCTGATGTGAGAGAGGAGTCAGTGGCAGGAGCAAATGGTGTACCATTCTCTAGCTGCCTGGTCCTAGAAGGCCAAATTCCCTAATAATAACATCCTGCCTCTCCAATCCCTCCTTAGCCGCAAGGAGAGCAGATGTTCTTTTCCCTCTCTTCCTCCCTGCAGTCAGCTGCTTCTCCAAGGGTCTGCTTTTCACAGTTCTGGAAATGAAGAAGGCCACTGTGCATGTGTGCCATGCTTCACTGCTGAGCAACTGGAACTTTCTGATAAAAGCTTTTATCCATGGAAAAGCCTAGTTTGCTTTTTTGTTACACTCACTTATGTCATCATACTGAGGAGAGGCAGGGCACACACACAAAATAGTATGGGCTTCTTGAAAATACCCTTCAGTGAGTAGCTATTAGTAGTGTAAACATTCTTTGCAGAGGCAACTTGAGAAGAGGACCTGGAATAATGTGAGTCCCCTGGTACATGCCAGGATCCCTGGAGCTGCTCAGCCATGTCACTACCTCTCCTACTAACCTTTCTCTGACAGCTTCTTGAGGAGACCAGGTTGTAGACCCACACTTACCACTTCCCTTAGCATGCATTGAATTTATCCTTTACATGTGCCCATGGGCTCCCCTGACTTTGTTTCCTCTAGATGTGAAGAAGGAGCCATTCAAGGGTGGCAGCTGAGCTCCTCTACCTCTTGCCCCAAGGCCAGCAGAGAGGGCGTGTACCTCCTGTTCAGCATCTCATGGACGGTGTGGTGGAGAATATCAGGTCAACTTCAGCTATCTGCCTAAATTCAACAGTGACATCTCCATTTGCCCTGAGTGCCTCTGCTTGCTGCAGAGATGGGACAGCCCAGGCAGCCCTGTGGGATGGCCCAGGGTGGAGAGGGGTGTCCAGAGCCCTGGAGCCCCGGAGTCTGAGCCGGGGCAGCCGGGTGTGTGCGGTGTGTGCGGTGTGTGCAGCGGCATGGCAGGCGACCCCTGGCAGCCCAGGGATTGAATGTCCTACAGGCGTTGGGCACCCAGCAGCCGCCCTCCGCCGCCGAACAGGGTCAGCTAATGGCAGAAATGTCTTGGGCTGGCTTACACCTCGGGCTGTGGGAAATCTGGTGCACTAACTCATGTTTCCCTGTTGGCACCAGGCACACGCGCACCAACCTCGGTCTCACCCGTGCTGCCGGATGGCCAGCAGCACCATAGAGCTTGCTGTGTAATCACAGACCTAAACACAGATGGGGCTGACCTCTCTAACGCCTGGCTTGAATCAAAATCACATGTAGCTCTCTGCAGCCCTAAGGTTGCTTCTTTTTTTTTTT
>VZTR01028506.1:123306-134874 GCA_013400775.1 Chaetops frenatus
TCTTTTCTTTATTTTTTTTTTTTAAGTGCAAAAAAAGGGACAATATTCCTGCAACCGTTCTTCAAAATGGACACCTTGTGAATTAGTTGCAGAATCCATGGATGCATGCAAAAATTGAAACAGTTTTAAAACAGCACAGATCAGTTCTTGGGGATGTAATTATAAATGGCTCATCAAAACTTCCAGGGAAAACCCTGAGAAATGGACTGGACTTGTTCAATTTTTTTTTTTCTCTTCAGAAGTTTCTGATGAATACTACATTTCTTTCAAATTGTCTTTCAGCCCTATTTTAGTCTGTTCTTTATACAGGAACTCGTAGCCTACAAATACTGAGTTTGTTATAAAGCAAAGCCTTTGAAAGATAGGACCTGATTGCTTAATTTCTGGAGGGAGATGGCTATTTTATCTGTAGATGACAGAATGGATATAATTGTAATATCACATTTGGGGTATAAATTTTCCATTCCAAATTTTAATGGTCTTGTGTAGTTACTGCTTGTGATGTAACTCCAATACAAGTTTGTTTCTTTAATATATTTGGGATATTATGGAGCTGGAGGACATAATGCAAGGGAGGTTCCATTAGACCTCACTCTAACCCTACCTCTTTGGGGGGATTTCTATTGGCTGCTGTTTCTAAAAATGAGCATATAAACAACCAGATTATGGGCAAAGCAGAAATATACCTGTTCACTGGATCACTGCTGAAATTATTTGCATGACAAAAGTGCACATGATTGGTAGAATACCCAAACAAGAGGAGATAGAGTCATCATTCTTGAAAAAGAACAAAAGATATATCCTTTTAATATATTTTTTTTTTAATATGAAAGTAAAATTTTGATCCGAGTGATGCTAAATCAGCCTGCTCCAGCTGGGAATCTGCCCCATCTAGTCATACTCAGAGGGATAGATATTAATCTATTATTCAACTGCACAAAGTTCAGTGGAATAACTGTTCTCACTAATTGCTAATGGGCAAAATTGCTGGTGCTTATAGGAGATATTCTGGTAACAGATAATTAAGTAACTAAGTAGTTGAAAATGTCAGGAGAGAAAAATGATCTTTTCACCTCACTGTGTTCATTTTTAACACTGTGTCAGCTGAGCTCACTTGGCTCTGCACAGCCAGCCTGCAGCTCTGCTGAGGAGGGGTGGTATGGCCACCAAGCACGCAGACAGAGGGCAAAACGAGGGAAAACCCATTTTCTTGAAGCTACTTCAACAGCTGCCATTCATGTTCAAGAAGCAAGTACAAATCTACAACAGCTGTATGTAGCTGTTGCTTTAACCATCAGGCTTTGACTGTCACTTGCTTCCTGTCTGAGAGACGTTCCTTCCCACAAGCTGTAGCCCCGTGCTACTGAATCCGGAAAACCTCTTTTGTCTCTGTCACAAAGACATAGTCCTAGAGCCTCTCCTTTTTTGAGAGGTGCCAGAGCAAGAGTGGACAAGTTGTTGACTGTAAAGAGGAGGAGGAAATACTTCTCAGCCTTTACAACATCGATTGGAGGGAGAAGAGGGTTCAGGCAGCAAATGAGGAGAGGAGCCACAGCATGGTATTTTGGCTCTCCATCATGTTCGCAATTCATCTCTCAGTGTTCCTGGGGACAGCAAGGGAGCAATCCCTGATCCCTTTCAGTCCTGGGGCAATGCAGCCAGGACCTCACCTCCTGGTGTTTCAGCAGCCTCTGGGACAGCAGCTGGACTCAGCCATCAGGGCAAGGTGGTCCCAAGCAGCATTTTGAAAGCTGACATGTCACCCCAAAGCTTCAGCACCTGCTTCAAATCTGTCAGCCTTTTTGGGATAAAGTACAGCTGGGGATTTCTTCTGCTTCTCTACTCTCTCATTGCAACCCCAAGAAGACTGTGCATATGGAACACTGCATGCCCTCCAAGTTCACAGAGTGCTTTGCTAGCTATTTCTGCACTTCATGAGGATGCCCTGAACCATTCTCCTTCTCAGATGTGAGCCTGTTCCTGTTTGGACCTATTTGTGGTATCACCCAACATCCCCTTGCACTTCCTCATAATCCAGATAGGGAAGAGTAGAGAGTATTTGATATATTTTACTGCTGGCCATAGACTGCTCTGTCTGCTTGTGTGGTAATGAGTTTCCGATGAAGAGAGTAAGGCTCCCAATGAATAAGCCTTGCATCCCTAGCTCCAAGATTCTGTCCTTGTGGGTATCACTGAAATTCACCCTGCAAAGCTGGCTGCCCACCCTGTGCCAGTGACAAGCTGATGCAACAGGGAGCACGTGTCTACTTAGCAGTAACTATTACAGTGAAATGTGATATTGCATCAACATTTGTTTCCAGGATGACCACAGAAATACTAGCACACTCTTGCTTGGACACTCATGTTGTACAGAGAGCAGTGCCACTCAGAACCTTATACTAGGATTTGAAAGGTCAGTCTGGATGACTGGATACCTTTGACCTGTAGTTGGAGTGAATTTTCCTCAAGAGTTTGAAAGTTAAAAGTCTTTCAAGTTACAAGGTTGTAAAATAGAGTGACAGATGTAGTATATTACAGGTACACCTAAAATTTTAAAATTTAAAATTAAAAATACACTTTAAAAAAATCTTAATTTTAAATTAATTTTAGGTTTTTTAAGAATTTAATTTAAAAATTGAAACTAAAAATGTACTTTTTCTGTTTGGTTCACATAAAGCCAATTCAAAAATCTCCCTCATGGAGAGTCAAAAAACATCATCAAATAGGAGTCCTCTGCCAAAACTCCTGTCTCCAGTAATGCTTCAGAAGGGCAGATGAGAGCCTGCTGTATGAATCCAGCAAAAAGGCTTCTGTGGGGTTTGAGTCAGACCTATATTGATTCTCATGTGGGTAAGACACAAGACAGTTTTCTCCAGGGATGACCACAGTGACTTTACACAGCTCCTCTATTCAATCAGGGATAACTTCAGGGAGGCAGAATTTCTTCTATAACAGAATTCTTTGAAAATAAATTAATGGGCTAAGAGGATAACACGTAAGTCAGTGGATATAGAAACTAGACTGCAATGCTGGGACATGGCAGAAAATATAAAGAATTAGCTAAATACAGCAGATGAGAACAATTCAGTAGTCAGAGACAATTTTACATGATTATCTACACTAGGTAGAGGATGAATGAATGTGCTGAATCCTCAGGATCCAGAGCATGGCATGTTCAGGAAACTGCAGGAGACACCAAAAGCTGTGGGTACACTAAAAAGGTATTTCTGTGCTGACTTTGGAGTGAATGGCAAATTCAGATGTCCACTACCAGGGCTTGGGCTTTTGTCTGGTCCCACCATTTTCTGCCCAGAGTGGGTGTGCTGAATGTGCTGAACCAATACCTGCTGGGCTGTGACCTGTGCAGTACAGCTGAGTGAAAAACAGGCTTGTGATTTTGTGGCTAATCAAAACAAAAAATTATGGGAAAACCACAAGATAAAATACAAGAAAATTTGAAGAATTTAAATAAAATAATGTCCAAATGCTGGTTGACCTGTAAAATACATTCCATTTTCATTTTAACATTGCTTAATAGTCTCAAAACTGTTTGTTTTTTTTTTTTTTTCATTTTAGAGAAGGGAACACCTCAATCAGTTTTGAAGTAGAGCACAGTGTTACCAAAGAAGAAGTAAAAAAGTTTTGTTCTGCAAGATCAAATGAAAATCATAGAAGTATAGAATGGTCTGATTTGATGGGATCCTAAAGATCATCTTGTTCCAACTCTCCTGCTGAAGGCATGGACACATTTCACTAGGTCAGGTTGCTCTGAGACCCCTCCAGCCTGGCCTTTAACACTTCCAGGACTGGGGCATCCACAACTTCTCTGGTCAACTTGTGCCAGTGCCTTACAACCCTCCCAGTAAATAATTCTTTTCCTAATATATGATTTCCTAATATACTCTCTTTCAGTTTGAATCAATCTCCCTTGTCTTGCTACTGGGTGCTCTTGTGAAAAGTTCCTTTCTGTCTTTCTTATAGGCTCCCTTCAGGTACTGGGAGGCCACAATTAGGTACCCTTAAGCCTTCTCTTTTTCAGGCTGAGCAAATCCAATTCTCTCAGTGTTTCCTCATAGAAGAGGTGCTCCAACCCTCTGATCATCTGGGTGTCCCTCCTCTGACTTTCTCCAACAGGTCCATGTGTTTCCTGTGCTGGGCCCCCAGAGCTGATGCAGCTCTGCAGGTGGGGTCTCAGCAGAGCAGAGCAGAGGGGCAGAATCCCCTCCCTGGCCCTGCTGCCCACGCTGCTCTGGATGCAGCCCAGGACTCGTTTGTCTCTCTGGGCTGGGAGTGCCCATGGCTGGGTCATGTCCAGCCTCTCACCCACCAGCACCCCCAAGTCCTTCTGGGCAGGGCTGCTCTGCTCTGTCCATCCCCAGCCTGTGCTGATACCAGGGTTGCTCTGACCCAGGTGCAGCACCTTGCACTTGGCCTTGTTGGACCTCATGAGACTTCCATGAGTCCTAGAGCTTATCCAAGTCCCTCTGGATGGCATCTCATCCTTCAGGCATGTCAGCTGCAGCACTCAACTTTGTCATCTGCAAATGGTGTAGCATTTCTGAAACAAATTCCCAAATGTTAAAACCCACAAAAATTTTGAGCTTTGATTTATTGTGCTATTTTTTTTTCCCTTGGAAACTTACCAAGTTTGACCCAATTCTTTCAAAAATACATATTTAAGCATTTCACTTGTTGACAAAAATACTCCTTCTCCAACTAAATTAGAGTTAAAGCTGTAAGCTACAGCCCTGTAAGTCAAGGCTCTCTCACTGTATCTGGAGCAGGCTGGAGCAGGCTGGTGCCTTCTCTTGACATAAATTCAGCAGTGAGCCTCGTAACTCAGGGAAGTACAAAATTGGTTGTGCTAGACAGCTGTAAAACCACAGCCGTGCATTGGGGAATCAGACATAGGCTGCTAATTCACACCAATGGGGAAAAAAATAGGAGTTTTAAAGTTAATTAGAGTTAAACGAATCCCTCTAAATTATGTCTGAGGATGTTGGAGTGAAGAGGACAGAAGGTGAAGGAATATTTAAGGCCTTCTATAAGAGGGAACTGAACCAGCTCTGGTAGAAGATGGTAAGGCTCATCTTTGGCCTCACAGTTTTTCTTGCAGCTGAGGAGACCTACTCAGGCAGAGTCTGCTCCTAAGATGCAAGCATGGTCTGGAGCCCTTGTACCCTGACCTCAGGCAATTCCAGCTGAGTTTGTGCATTGTCTGGGTCTGGGTGCTGGAGAGGTCTCCTGACTCTTCCTTGCTGCTTCACAACCTACTGTCAAGGAGAAAGCCCCAAACTGGCCCCTCAGTTGCTCCAGGTGTCCGGAGGCCTGTGAGGAGGAATGTGCTGCAGACTGCTGTAAACATAGGCACAGGGGGCTGGAGATGGAAAGGCACAGGGGGATCCCTGCCATCCATGGGGGATGTGAGACCAGACCAACACCTGCCGCGGGAAGGGATTCCACAGGTGGCAGGGCATGAGGGCAGAGGGAACTGCTGGAAAGGGGAGGGGGAGCTTCCATCTGCAGGGGAACCCGCAGGATGGGGGAACCTCCATTTGCAGGGAAGCTGTGGGGCAGTGCATCCCTTACTGTGTCCCTCCAGCACATAGGTGTTATTTTCCTCCTGGGGTGATGCCCTCTGGCAACAGCCTTCATCCAGCAGCTTCTGCCAGAAGGGGATTTCTTTGTGCAGGCTGGAGAATGCATGAAACTTGCACAAAGCAATGCTAAGCAGCTCAGTTTGGTTTTACTCTATTGCTTGGCGCCATTCATCAAGTTATACTCCCATTAGGATAAAAAACTCCACAAGAGTCCCACAAATAATGCATGTTTATACTCTGCTAATTTGAAAGTGTTTGATCCTATTGTTTTATAATGCTATGACTTCAGTTTTACAAGTTCTTACAGGGAAGAGCAAAAGTGTTTGCATTTACTTGGTCTGAGTTTTAAGTGCATTTTGCTGTGATACCTTAAATGAAGCATCTTTCAGAAGTGTTGATCTCTTGGATCAAAATATTCTATTCTGTCTGTGAATTGTGACCTTGTGTCCTGAGCCATGCAAGACCCATAAAGCAGTGGTCCATAACAGCATTTCACCTCACTGAATCTAGCAGGTCTTACCATGTCATATACCACATTACTCCTGACCTTCCAAAGGATTCAGCAGCCAGTCAGCCCACCTGTTTGTGGGCTGCCTTGCTGACACTTCAGTCAGTGGGTAATTCACTGTCTTCATGACATCCGTGTTTTCTTCAGGTGAGGTTTTACAGATGATCATCTCCTTTTTTTTTTTTTTTTTTGGTGCAAGGAATTGTTGCCAATGAGTAAATTTTCAGCGAAAGTGTCTGGAAACCCACTTTTTTTCCAGCTCTTATGGATGGCTCTTTAGCAAAACAGGAGGATTTTTTTCCTCCTGTGGGTAGCAGCTTTAAATGTAATGTGATGTTACCTTGTCACAACAGCAAAGTGTAGCAGGATGGGGACTTGTCAAATGCATCTCTTTGGGAACATTAAGAATTAAAAGAATTAAAAGCCCCTGGACCCTAAACCATAAAACTTCTGCCTGTGCAAGTAGACTATTAGGGCCAGAAAATTCACCTTGCAAATATGGAGATTAGGACAGCAGATGTCAAGTGCACATGAGAATTTGTTCTTCTTCCTAATGCTCCACTTTTCCAGCTCTGCAATCTAAAAGGAAAAGAAGAAAAGAATAATCTTTTACTCCAAGTGGGAAAGAGATGTCTGGAAGGATTAAAGGATATCCTGCCTCCCGAGTTCTGGTTATGCCACTAAGCACACATTCGTGATGAAAGGAGCTGCTGTTGCAATCTTTCTAGAAAATATGCTACAGCTGTAGCAGAGAGCCTTAAAGCACCAAACACTGAACACACAATACAAGTAAAAAATGGAGCAGAGAAATTAAAGCTCTCTACTGAATAGAATTAGTTTATAACAAGACAGGGAGTTGAAATTCCGTCATTGTTGAATATTTCCTATTTCCTCTTAGCACTTGCAACTCCTTTGTTAAATTGTGCTTTTGTGGAGAAAGGTATTGGAATTCTCCAAGGTTTTGGAAATATCCTTGCTTAATCTTGAAAACATTTGTCTGGTCTGTTCATGACACAGCCTCTAACCTTGCTCTGGACACACGGAGATGAAATAGGCTTCTAATTTCATGGCTAAAGTCAGAAGAGATACTATCTGCTCAGTTCCCTGTGTAAAAATTGCTATCTAATATAAATCTCCTGGAATTCTGCTTTTGTCTCCTCAAAAGGATTGGGATGTGAAGATCCACATGGGTGTGCATGATCTCTGTAGGGGCTGAAAAAGAGAATACTAGAGTTGCTTGATACTACATAAAATTTTAATAAGAGATTGAGTCACATAAAGCTTTTCACTGCCTTCCCCTTTTATTCTTAATATGTGCTCCAGACGTGGAATCTAGCTTGTCAGTGTGTCTAGGTACAATCTGATTCGTGTTGACGTCTTTTAAAGATCAGGGAGGTGTTTTTCAGGCAGCTGCAAGGGCAATTCTCAGGGAGTGGGAAGAAACACTGTATTATGGCCCCCTCTAAAGTGAGCTTTTAAAGGTTGCTTTGTTTGTGCAGCATGTCCAAAACATCAAATCCAAGCTCCAGTAAGAAGCAGAGCCAAGAGAGGGTTAAGGAAGTCAGTGATGCCTGATGTTAACATCTTTCCTCTTTTTTCAGCTTTGTAAAAGATAAACGTTTCAGATTTCAATCTGTGTTTCCCAGCAGTGCTTTGGAAACACTGCAGTAGGCCTGCAAAAATCACTAATGCTGGGCCAAGCTGAGATAATGCGTCTCAGCAGGAATGACATAATGTCCTAAAAGAAGACTATGATGTAATGCACATCTCACAAATCAGAGCCAATTTCCGATAGAAAGCCTTGAAGTCTAGCACTAGTACTGCGGTATGCAAAACTTTAGGGGCTTAGATCTCTTTTCCTTTTTATTTTTTAAGAATGATTTTTAAGGCTTACAGCACTCACACAGTCTGTCTCAATTACTGGAGAAGCTTCTCTCTTGTTCCACCCTTTCTTGCTATTCAGGTGCTTACTGAAAGCCATTAAGCATTTCACCTTGGTTGAAGTGCCTGCAATACCTTAATATGAATGCTGTAATTTATAGCATTAACATGGCTGTTTATGCAGGTGAGGCATAAAGCATATACAGCATATTACTGTAAATCCTGCTTAATGAAGGTGTTATGCAGGGATTTATTAGACTCTGTAATGTCTCACATAAAAGTTAAGCAGTATTTCTGCAAAGATCAGCTTTGGTTTCAACCAGTGCAACTCCTCAGTCCTTGGTGGTGTTGCTCTTCTGGGTGAGCTGGATTTGGACCCATGCAGTTTATAAACAGTCATGGTTAGTTTTCCTGTCTTTTATTAATAAACATGATCTTGTGGTGCATGAGGCCCTGAGACCAGAGTACTGGGAGCTGCTGCAGGGCTTGTTTCCAACCAGGGCATCCCTGAGCAAGCCTGCTGGGGTCCCTCACCTGCCCTGACCCAGCCCCTCACAAAGTGGTTGGATGTCCTGGAGGGTCTAACTGTCCCGTGGGCCCATCCACTGTTTATGACAAGGAGACCATTGCTATTCCCAGGTATGCAGGTGCTTTGGGGGCCATGGCCCTGCACCTTGTGTGCACCCTTTTGTGGATGAGGGCAGGAGCTGCTGCCATGGCTGGCTCTGTTCTTTGGAGGCAGGACAGAGCCAGGAATCTGAGTCTGCAGCTAGGAGAAAGGCCCCATAGCTCCTGGCATTGGAGGGAATGACAGCAGCTCGTGTGGAACAGGATGTGGCCTTGACTACCTGTGCGGCCACATTCCCCTGCAGTTGTAATGTGGCAATGTGTATCCATTCACTGTGCCTTCATCTTACTGTTGTCATGTCATTGGAGCTGGACCTCCATGCCGTCAAAATACCTCAGTTTCTCCAGAACTAACCTTGATCAGGGCTGTGCATCTAGTTCCTGGGATAGAACTAAGGACCAGAGACTTTTCAGAATCCTGTCCCAGTCAGGACAGGAGTCTCTGGCCCAGAACCTCTCTCCCAGGAAATGAGAACTATGTTGCAGCCCCTTGCATCTACTCATAGAGATATTTCCAGGGTTGTATCCTGAGAATCACTTCAAGAGTGTTTGCACTGGAAACCACAATCTTTAAAAAACGACCCTTGAGGTAGATCATGCGTGTCAGCTCTCCACCCTAGCAGGCAGCTGTCAGTATGGTTTTGACTACCATGGTGTCTGTGACAGAGAGCTGATCTGTGCTTATCAAACCATCTCATCTCAACCAACTGAGGTATTAATATGCAACCTCTGCTGGCTCTTTTAAATTCAGGCTTTAAATTTTTGCTTCTCTGTGTTAAGAAACATCAGGAGTGTCAGATTCTGAAGGCTTATGTTTACTTGCCTACCAGATGAGAGGTTGCTAACTGAGATTCAGTGGGCAAATAAACTTCTGACCTTGTTCTAAAAATTAATAAACCACCATCAGCACCTCAAAGGGAGGGAGAAGCTGGCATCTGCTCCTGTTAGTTCAAGCCTAGACCTGCTTTTCATTCAGAACAGCCTGACTGCAGATGGAGGCTGCTATATTTTATGTTACAGACTGCCTTCTAAATGTGACTGACCCATGACATCTGGCATCATTAAACTGGGAATGGTGCTGGACATGTATCACAATCACACAAGTAAAAGGTGAGTTGCTGTCTCAGATTGTTTTGGAAACTCATTAGCATTAATAAATACCAAGCTGTGTTACATGCACAATTTCATTAAAAGAATGTAGCCAGAAGGAGAGCTTAATTATCTATCTCTAGCAAAAAGCTCTAGAGGCAGATGGGAAATGTATAATTATAGTGTTAATGTGGCCTGCTGGTGGACTGGCGAGATGGGGACCAGCTCTCTAAACCTGACCTCACCTCTGCTGTATGAGACTGTTGGGGCAAGTTATTTAACACTCTTTCTGACATGGGAGCTCTGATACTTCCAGAAGCAAGCAATCCAAGTGCCTTGCAGACTAATTTTCATGTAAGGACTGGAGAATTTTTAACCCATTTTGGCATTTCCAGTTTGCATTTACGCGTACTTACATAACTATTTGCGTTGTTCCGGCTAACTTGAACTCAGCAACAAAGATTACTGGCTAAGGAGGCGCTGCAATATCTAAGACAAGTGCAGCCAGTCCCCAGCCACATGGTGAAAACTAAGTACTAAGTGGAGCATCTCAGCTGATGGAGAAGCACCTTGGGTTTATGAAAGCTCCTTGGGAACTTTCAGTGGCATTTGAACAGTACAATGGGGAGGGTTGCCTCCTGTTGTGACCTTTGATGGAGGATAATCTCTGTTGGGCTAGCAGATGATGGAAAATAATATATCCTTGGTGCAGTACAGCACTAGTACAGTGAACTGCCCTGCCCTGAGTAAGTTAACTCAGGAAAGGCAATGCAGCAGCATTCCTGGTGCCTCTGGTTCCAGGGCTAGCTTTGAGCTACCCACAGTTTTCTGTGCCAGTGATCCAGAGATATGCTGCGTGGCCTTGCCCTTCTGGCATGACTGCCTGGGGGAGAACTGGGCGCCCCCTCTGCCCATCCTGCTTTTCTACCTGAACACTTCATATGCCTTTAAAACTTCTCATTTTTGCCTCTCAAAGGCAATTATTGAATTGCCTTTGAATTATTATAATTATTATGCCCAATTATTGAATACTTTATCTCCACTTTGAGGGGTAGTAAGACCTGTAAGCGTGCAATCCTGCTTTAAAGGTTGGGTGAGATCTGCTTAGGAAAAAGAGCTGGTCTGCTTGGAAATGTCCCATTGGATGAGAAATTGCCAAACTCGTGACCAGAGTAGCCTGTACCTAGCTGAGCAAGGAGCTGAGTTAAAAAGCATTCGAGTGAGATATTTCCAATTCTGAAGGGCAGAGAGAGCACTCATCAGTTCCCAGCTTCTGACTCTATGCCACAGTATGAAAACAATAGCTCTTATTGACATTAAAGGCAATAAATTTAGAAGGAATTATAAAGGATACTGCTTTACACTCTGAATAGAGAGGCTGTAGTCTTCACTGATGCAACCATTTAATGTCAAGCATGTGGGGATGGATTTTTGAAAAGTGTTGGCTAATTTAATCATCACTGGCTACTATATGCCATGCTAAAATAATAGAGGGCTGGATACTATTCTGTACTGTAGTGGCTTGGGTTCAATAACTGGGTGGGAACAGCAATTAATGTACTGGTTTTAGTTTGTCATCCTCACACGGGGCACCAGCTTAATGTAGTGGGTTGAGCACTCTGGCTGAACACCAGTGCACCCACTAAACTTATTTACTCTTTTTCTGCTGCAAGATAAGGATTAGGAGAAATGCAAAGCAGGCTCAAAACCTTAAAAGTTATAAAGACAGTTTTATTAACAGAACTAAAAGGAAAATAAAAAGAACCGGAATAAACCTACAGACACTTCTCCTCCCCCTACCTCATTTTCTCTTTCCCATCAACTAAGTAAAGAGACAAAACCTGTGACTTTCAGTCAGTTTAC
>VZTR01028506.1:135008-162424 GCA_013400775.1 Chaetops frenatus
TTTGCTCAGGCTGCAGTTAGAACGCTGCATTTCCTCAGTTGCATTCATGAGTTACAATGAATAGTTTAATATATTATAGTTCATCACCATGCCCTTACAAAATAATTTCAGCTTAAAGCATCTCCTCTTTCTCCTCCCTCTGGGCTTCAGCTCCATCTTTGCTGACCTCAGGGGTTTCCATGTTGGTTTCTTCACATGTCCTCCCCCTTTCTTCATACTCAAGAGAGGATTGATGTCTGTAAGTTTCATCTGTGCACTGAAAAATTCAGTTTCTCTCCCTGTGTTGTTGGTCACATGATCTCTGCTGGGCAACGACCAAAACTGCTGCAGACTTTTCCCAGGGAGAGGGGAGAGGCAGGGACGGCAGGATCTCAGCAGCCGGGACAGGATTCAGCTATGGCAGGATCTCAGCAGCCAGGCCAGGATTCAGCTGTGGCAGGATCTCATCAGCCAGGCCAGGATTCAGCTGAGTCAGGATCTCAGCAGCCAGGCCAAGATTCAGCTGTGGCAGGATCTCAGCTGCGCCCGGCTCAGCCGAGTGGGCCTTGCCCAGCCTGGACCGACCCTGTGGAGCCGGCAGGGCCCAATCAAAAGGGCCTGGCCTGGCCATGCCAGCCCCCTGTTACCTGTTCAGAAGCCAGAAAAAAACCGAGAGAGATTCCTGGGCTTCTCCTTTCTTAAATGTAAATCACAGAGGCATACTCAGCTTCTTAAGTGGCTAATCAGAGTGTCCATCTTAGAACTAGCCAGCTAATGGGTTCTTGCAGTCCTGAAAGAAGCTATCAAGTTCCTTACAGTTAAAAAATCTCTTTTCAAGCCATGACATATACTGTTGCAATTGATTACCTCTGGGGTACCTGTGTGTCTGTGGGGGAGAACTGCACCCCTGTCTAAGTATACCCAAACTTTTTCTTCTGTGAGTTTATTTGTAGTGTCTCCAGAGATGTGAGGCCAAAGCAAATGGAGTAATATTGGAATGAGAAGGTTCCAAAGATGTAAGTCAGATCCAAAAAGGAATCTATGTGTCAAGATCTTCCTTGTTTGTATATCCAGTATGGCATTGAACTTAGAAGGAAATCAGTACCTAAATGTCTTGAGAGGTCTCATCCTCTTGGCTGAGGTAGCAGTTGTGAAAAGCATGGACTCTACACAACTGAAAGAGGAGGGAAAGTGATTCCTGTCATCTTTTTTCCCAAGGAACTCAGAGCACTCTCTCCTATAATTTTGAAGGCACCTGAAGGGTTGCTTCCATTTGCTTCCAGTGTAATAATTGTGCAGGTGAAATCTTTACTGTCTTTTGTTAGTTATTTTTGACTTTTCTGCACTATGTTGCTTGAACAGATTGTGTCCCTGCTGCTGGGAACATGGAGGTTCAAGTTTGGGCCATTCCACACTGTGCTTGGGTTTCCTCCCTCAGGACCTCTTGAATCTTGGGGTGGTCTTAAGAGCGAGACACCAGTGAAATAACAGAAGGCATAGTTATCCTCTTAGAAAGGTGAAGGATAGCTGGGGTGCAAGAGCAGGCTGTTCCCTGCCTTTCCACACACATGGCATGATGTGGACCAGGCAAGGGGGTGATCTTGGGGTCTTGCTTTGTCAGAAGATCCTTCCTACTTTTGAACTTTAGGGAACCTGTCTGGCTCCTGTACACTGCCTGAACATAACTTGCTGCAACACTAGTGCAACCCACCTGCCTTCCTGTTACAGAGAGCAAAGCCCCTGAGAGGGCACCACAGAGCTCTTGGGAGTTCTGTGCCCTTGCATGCAGAGTCTCTGTAAATCCACCATGCTGCAGTGCGTCTCTCTGGTGCTATCACTGTCCCTGTGGCTTGCAGTTTCCTGCTGCTGAGGCAAGAGTGATTCACACATGAACACTCTGTGCACCCAGAGCCCCTGCAGAGGGCTGCCTGCTGTATGGTTGCCTGTTCACTCTTGTAGGCCACTGAAATGGTGGCTTCTGGCTGCCAGTGGAGCTACCTGAAAGCAGTGGAGACCTCTTGGGAATACTTGGGCATAGCTGAGCATGGGCCTGGCTTTGCAATCCTATGCTCTTTTGCGGTGTGACTCACCTACCCCCAGCTCTGTAGAAAAAAATAAATCACAGCTGCAGCTACAAATGATGATGCCGAGGGCAGCAGCACCAGCACTGAGCACAGCACAGCCTCTTGAGACACCCTGTGCTGGGCAGGCATGATTCAGTGACAGAAGCAGCTCAAGATGCCTTTGGGTGTCTCTTTTATTTCACAAAGCAAAACCTGTTCCCAGTCCTGCAGCAATGATCTAACAAGCAACATTGTCATTTCATATTTCTGGGTGCTCGGAGGAGTTGAATGTACCCAAGCTACAGCATGCTGCAGCACAGGCAGCTGCAAGTGAAGCAGAAGATGTCTCAACCCTGGTATACAACAGCAAGGAGAAATACATGTTTCTGAGTCCCTGGCACAAACTGGAGCCTCTGAGGATATGATGACTCTCAGCAGCATGTCGAGTAAATATTCTGGATGTCTTCAGCTGAGGGAAAGCTGTGTGTCTCAGTGCTGCTGTGTGCTGGAGAGGTTTCTGGCTGCAAGGGATGTGTGGCTGCAGCAGCCAGACCTTGGGGGGTGACACCAGGACAGGGGTGCCCAGACTTCCCCATCCAAAAGCACCACATGGTGACCAGGTGCCTTGACACCCCATTGAGACATCCACTGCCTGCCCTTTCCCCATCAGGCATGGTACTGCCGGTCCTGTGAAGCTCACATGAGATGCAAAGGCTGAAATGAGGAATTCATGACCTCAGACAGAGCTGGTGGCATCTCCTTTAGAAGGTCTGCACAATATTTTCCATTATAAGGGTCTGTTCTCAGTTGCTTCTCTTTTTGTCAAGTGCATCAGCCCAAAGCTGTAGTTTTCTTTAAATTTAATCCAGAACAACAAAGCTGTTTCTAAAAGTGAATGGCAATTACTTTTTAAAAAATCAATACACAACTGGATATATATACATTTATGTGGAAAATCTGTAGGCAGTCAGCAGAGGGAATTTCATCTTGTCTGTGCAAAGCTGCCCAAGCTTCAAGCCCTGTTTATCCTGTTTCAGTGGGATCTGCTGGAGATACAACTGGACCCAGCTTTCCCACAGCTCCAGCTGCAGTGAACCCACCAGCCCATGGCTCATCAGGAAAGGTGGGGAGCATGGCCCAGCATACTCCACTCCCCATGCCCTGTCCCTCCTCACCATTACCATTATATATATCCCTACCCCACAGCCAGCCACAGAGTGAGTTTCTACCAGTCCAGCTGGAGATGGAGCAATGGGAAGGACTGAAAACAGTGGAGGACATTTTGAAATAGAGCTAAAATTAGGGGAAAAAAGCATAGCTGAGGCTTTGCTGCTGGAAATCTGCCCATGGGAAACCAGGGCTTGTGGGTTCTGCAGCTTGCAGACCAGTTTCTTGAAAAACAGAGGATGAATTTTCCCTTTGGCTGAGCAGTGTGGAAGCAGAAGAGCACTAGAGGGAATGTGAGAGCATGACTGAAAGAGGAGAGGATGGAGAGAAAAAAGCTGTCTCCTCTACTTCTGAAAATTACTTGAATAAGGATACTTGCTTAGGTCAATTGCAAGGATCCAAGCATTTGGGTTTACAGGAAAATGTTTTCTTTAAAAAGAGTGATTGATTGTAAGCGATGCCTGCTGAAAGAGATGAGTGCTGCCCCTAGACTTTCTGTGCAAAGAAACTGTCAGACATCACACTGAAAGGGTGCATGCAGGAGCAGTTGGCCAGAAATCTATTTTTGAAGATGGTCTCCAAAACCAAATCTTTTCTCTGTCATGCTGCTGCTTAATTTATGTTTCACTTCAAGCCCATAGCATATCTTGTACATGTGCCACATCTGTGTGACCAAAAGACAGCTGCCTCTGGGGTCTGGAAATGGGGGATAAACCAGTATATTTTCCCCTATTTGGAAATTAGGCCTGCCACTGCAATATGCTAGGAGCCTTGTAACCATGTCTTTGCCCAGCACCTAGCAAAATGAAGTTTATTCCAAGACTCAACTCCTAGTCAGACTGAAGTATTAATATTATAAAAACCAATAGAACAACCTAATGACAATAAAACCCGGCTCTGAATTTACCAGGTCCCAGTGTGGGTTCACAGGACAGGATCCCATGCTTGCTGGGATTTAATTGAAGCACCAGTTGTTTCAAGCACCAGATGCTTCAAGGAAAGAGTTTTGAGGGGAAGAAACTGAACATGCATATATCATACTGTTTACTCAGGGTAAAGGCCTGGACCCTCCACAATGAGTGTTTTATGAGAACAAGGAGTTGTAATTATTCCCATAACCCAATTAATTCAGAAAATGTGAGAGGGGCAGCACAGTCTTTTTAAGAGCAGATATTTCACCTTTAGTGATCCTGGCTGGGGCTTGCAACTCACTCTTCTATGCAGCTCTGGGTGCTCCATAAAACTTGCTGGCCTGAGAAAGGAACAAACATGTCAGGCTCACCTGACCTGAGAACAGAGAGATGCAAGGGGATATTGTTCAGTGGTAGTGGCTGATACCTTATTTTTTGACTCTGCTCCATGCAGTCCTAGCTTTTCTTAGATGTAGTTTGCCTCTTGTGACTCTGGAAACCTCATTGGACTTGCCTTGTTCTGCAGGCAATCTTCAGTCCTCCATTTATTTCACCATTTTTTGCAAACTTGGATGCATTTTGCCATGTTCTCTGCAGTGTGTGCTGTCTCCCCATGTGCTGTTCCAGTACGTACCACAAAGAGGTCCAGACCTTGTGGGCTTTTGTATTCCAAAAATTTTGTTTGTAACTTCTGCTTGTTTCTGCAAACTAAAATGCCTTATACTGACTTCAGTGGAAATATACTGCCTAAGGAATGAGGCAAAAGGAAAGGTCTGACTGGACTGCATGGAAGTTTAGTGAAAACAGTGCTTTGTTTTAGTGGGGAGTGGGTGCTCAACAGGCAGTCATAAAGCGGTGCTGTCTGTGCTTTTGTCTTCCCAAAAGGTATCCTTTGTTGACAGTATTTACCAGCCTAATCTGAAACTCAACATTTTTATTAGCTTTTAGGCCGCTTCTTACTGTGGAAATAGCAAGCTATTAGCAAGTTGGTGTGCTTCTCTTCCAACACTCTCCCAGCATGAAGCCAAAAGCTGACCTGTGATGGAGGCAGGCTAGGGACGTGTAATGGAGAGCCTAATGTGGGACAGGAAGCTGTGGTGCAGCAGCAGGCTGTGCAGGCCCAGGACAATTTACAGTGTCACAGTGTTTGTGCCCCTGGTGGCAGGGGACGTTAGGCAGCTGAGCACCTCACTAGGCAAGTTGCTGAGGAAATCTACCCACATGCCAGGACAGCTATTGGATTGTGACATCTTTCCTTCACCAAACACTTGCCTGGGGCTATAGCTGGGACTACTTACAGAGAAGTCAAATGTCATATTAACAGTTCCACACAGCTCAGTCAGGATGCTGTGGTGTAGCAGAATGAATGGCAGGTGTCACAACAGCGCCTTTACTTTCTCTTTGGGCAAAGGTTCATGAAAAACTGTGCTCCAGTGCCTCCTCACCATTGAGTTTGTAAGTCCTTGGCTGGACGTCCCTTGGTCCTTTGGAGACAGTGCAATTTCTCAGCTAGGTAAATATTGGTCTGTTTTTCATTTAAATATTAATTTGGGCTGTCACAATGTCGTGTGTAATATTGCCACTCTCTGTGAGGATTAGAGTGATTAGGAGTCTCAGAATACACTTTAATCAGCCAGTTCAATACTGCTGAGATTTGCAGTCTACCCCCTTCCATGCAGCAGCCAGAGTCTTTCGACACGCTAACAAAATTGAAATGAGTTCCTTCATCTTAGACAAGGATAATTAATCTTCAAACACTGTTTATCTTAGCCCAAAAATCCCCAGAATTCAGAACCAAATTAATTTAAAGTCTAAATCTGCTTTAACTAGTAATTGGTTAATCAACGGGCTCGGTGTGTAATTATATTCTTTGTTCACACTCCTTACAGGCTTGAAAAGACCATCTAATTCCTGTGTTGCTTTCATTCCTATAATTAGCCCATGTGACATACAATGCTGTATGTGAGTGAACAAATTTTTCCTGGAATAATTTCCCTGAGATTGTTCCCCACAGATGATTTTTTTTTTTTAGTAACTTAAAAAAGCTTTCATATGATTTCTTTGTTATTTTGGATTTCTGTGACTCATTTAGATATTCTGCAAAGAGTTTTGTGGTTTGAATCTTTGCTGTCTGCCTGTAGATGAAGAAACCAACACTTTGTTTTAATTTCTCTTACTTACATATGGTATAGCTTGAACAGTTAAGGGATTCTTGCTCCCTCTGAATATTGATAGGAAGTGGAAAATTCATGATAAGGTCATTCTAACTGTCTTTCAGAAGAGACCAGCCACAAAATCTATTAGCTGGCGTTATTCTTGTGGATAGGGATTATCATTGCTATTAGGAATTGGAGGTCTGAGAATAAATCAGAGAAGGAAACTGTGGTCATTTTAACGTGGAGTTGTGGGTCTTCTTCACTTAGTGGATTCTGTTATAACCCCATTGTGGTCAGTGGCCTGGTTTTCATATTTCTGTTCACAGGAATTTCCACCAGCTTCATGGGTGCTCATATATTAGTATGTATGAATATCCTCTCTTCAATAATCTTCTTGCTGAAACCTATTAAAGCCCAGCGTTTAACTCTATTTAAATTATTTAATCTGCTTAAACTCTGTTTAACTCTCTGGCTACCTAAATGTATTCCATCTTTCATTCTTGTTAATACGACATAGATTATAGCTCCAAGAAACAAGTCAAACCCTTCTTCTGATGAATGAGATGGAAGAGAGTTTGCTGCTAACACCTTGGTGTTCTGGGCTCTTAGAGGACAGAGGAATATCAGCTTTAGAAGTGTCTGGGCCCACAATTCTGGGTATGTGTGGATTCGTCCAGCCATTTTGCACTGCCCTTAAAAGTGGAGAATTTGGGTTACCTACAAAGCATTTAGAGTCTGGGGGTCCTTTCTTTTGATAGCTAGACAGAAACTTTAGCATCAGAGGGTAAAAATTAAAGGGGTAAAATGTTGAAAAACTTCAGATGAACTGCGCTGGATGTGGAGGGGGGATAACAGGGGAGCCTTTTCTCTTCTTAATAACCAGATAGCTCTAACTAATATTTGTCCTCAGTCACACAAGTGTGGGGCATGTGAGATGCCTGGGGCTCTGAGAGAGAGGTGGAGGGCAGTGATCCCCACTGTGTGGGTTAAGAGATGCTACCAAAGTAACCAGTGGTTCCCCAATCATGGTATGATGTGAAGTTGAGTTGGTGAACCAGCAAGAGGTTCCTTGACGAAATTTCAAGTTCTCCTCAACATCAAACTGAGAAATAAGCAGTGAGCTGCAGCCTGGGGGTTGTTATTCTGGGTATACCCCACTGCTCAAACCCATCTATGGTGGGTCAGGGACTGAGTCAGCTTCCTCTAGGAGAAGGGCAAGATCCGGCATACCAAAAGCACTGCCAGAAAGAGTTCTTCCTTTCAGAAAGTAGTATTTTAAAAGATGTTTACTCATTTAAAGTTTTCCTTGAGGTGGATTTGCAAAGATAATATCAAAACCTGGAATAAATCAATAAAACTATTGCAGCAACCATGCAACCCTCCCTCTCTAGCAGTCCCAGTGAATGCTTTTCTGACCATCTGCTATTGTCTCATTATTTTTGCCAAACACACAGTTCTTGTTTACACTCCCTGCTCTGTATCTCCTTGCTCCTTGTAGCGGTTTCACATTCACCTGCTCGCCTGCTCACACCAGGCGAGAGTGTAGCGTAGTGATTTTATGAGAATAAGGATTAAGAGAAATGCAAAACAGGCCTAAACTTCAAAGATAAAAATAGTTTATTAACAAAAAAAACCAACAGAATCAAAATCAACCCCCAGGTGGTTTCTTCTTCCTCCCCCCAGCCCCTCACCCATGATGGTTCCTTTCTCCCACCTCATTTATCTTCCTTTACCGCCATCCTTCTCACTAACAACACAGAGAAACAAACTTAGAAAACTCCTGGTCAATTTACCACTCTTGAAATAGGCTTTCATCAGTCCAATTGGAAGAAGAGTCTCTCTTGTCTCACCATGGAGATTTTTTTTCCCACAAGACGCATAAGTCTCTTGTAGAATCCTTATCACTGTGAACTCCCACCCAGAAAGGATATTAGTTCACATGTGACACAAGTCTTCCCCTGGTTACAGCTTTTCCCACAACTGTCATCCAAGGGCTCACTCATATACTATGGGGTGGAGTTTTAAGGATGAGTTGTCCTGGTAGGAAAGCAAAGGTCTTCTCTCTCTGGAAGCAAGGTTTCTCATTCCTGGAACAAGGGGTCTTCTTCTATCCCCGAGGGCAAGGGACTCTCATCGCTCATCTCTGTAGCCTGGTCCCCATCTTTCTCTCCCTCTGGTCAGGTTCCTCATTAATCACAACTGCTTCAGCACCAAGAGCCTTTGCTCAGGTTACAAGCAGGACATTCGCGGTATCCCCCCAAGGTATTCCGTGAGTTACAAGGAGCAGTTCATCACCATGGCTTTACAAAAGATTTTCAGCTTAAAGGCATCTCTTCTTTCTCCCCTCCTTTAGTCTTTAACTTTTTTCTCATTGACTTAGGAGCTTCTGAAGCCTTCTTCTCTGGCTCAAATCCCGGTAACCGCAGGCTGATCTCTCTCTCTCTCTCTCTCTCTCCGTTGGGGGGGAGGGGGGGGGAAGCCCAGCCCGGGAGAGGGGAGGGCCGGGAGCCCCCTTCTGGAGTTCCATTCTCCTCTCCCTCAGGCAGGGAGGGGGAAGCAAAAAACAACCTCAGAGCAACAGCAGCACTGCCCGAGGCGGGGGGGGGGGGGGGGGGAAAAACCGGCAGGGTCCCGGCCGCAGCCCCGGCACGGCCCCCAGGCCCTGGGGCCCGGAGCGGCCGGCCAGGGCCATGCCGGAGTTACCTCCCCAGCGGACGGAAGTCAAAGTGGGCTTCAAACTTCCCGCTCCTAAAAAAATGTAAGCTTCGCAAAGACGCCTCTAATTTCAAGTGGCTACATGAAGTGCCCATCTTAAAATTAGCCAATCCGTGGGCTCCTCACCTCTGCTGGAAACTGTCCCGGCGGAAGTAGGAAAACAAAGAAACCCCCCCCAGGAAGGAGAAAAAAAAGTTGTTGTCCTTTAAACCACAACACTCCTGAACTCTGGTGTATTTTAGAATCCAGGTTTCTTTCACTTACTTATCTTTGCTGAAAACCATAACCCTCAGAGAATTGCTCACCTCCTTGCCTAAAGAGGTGGTGTTTCTTCCCTGAGGCTGATATTGATCCAAGTCCCTGGAAAAAGCTTTCCTCAGCTTGCAATGATCCACCCCTTTAATCTTTCTCCCAAGCAGTGTCACAACTAGGAGGTCAGAGGTTTACGTGGGGAAGCAAGTCTGTCTTTCCTTGAGGTCTCCTTTGCACCCAAAGGGTGGAAACAAGGAATACCCAGTAATACCTAGGAGCCCTGAGTTACCCCTGGGAGACGTGGCTGAGCCCCTGAGGCTCCCTCCCTGAGGTGTCTTCACTCCGCTGTGGTGAGGCCACAGCACGGCTGAGGGCAGTGGTAATGAAAACCAGGGAACGCCAGTTTTAAAGTTCAGTGTGTAAAGACTGCAGGAACAAGTCTTTGCTTTTCTGAGCACAGAACAGATTTTTCAGCTTGTTTATGGCACTGAAAAATGTAATATGGAGAAAGAAATACAAAAGGGTTTCTTTGGAAGTGTTTTGCTCAGCTGCAGTCCTTTTCAGCTTTGGGAGCTCAAGCCCTGGGACTGTCCCTAGGCAAAGATCTCAGGACCTATTTGTCCCTGCCCCGGACTGAGAAGCAGTATCCCAGTTAGAGCCTCTGCATGCAAAAACTGTGTATCAACCTTTTCTTGTCCCATTTCATCACATGTAGGACCATCTTTGAAATTACAGAGCTATAAATTTGTATTTCCTTTTATTCAGTTGCCAGCTTCTGAGCGTCTATGAGTCACATTCTCAAGCTTTTTGTAATAAACATGGGGATAAAAACCATTCTTGAAATGTTCTTGAAAAGAGTAAACAAAGAAAAACCCAAATGACAATTGCAACTCTCCTGTAATTTCCTGCATTGGGTAGAGAAACTCTAAGAACATAAAACATCGGAAAATGTTCTAAGATTCTGGAAGCTGCACATAGCAAAGAAATGATGTTTTTCTTGGGCTAGGTAAGTATAGAGCAGTCCCATGCAAGCCATTAGGAACTCAGGAGGAAGAAACATTTTGAAATTTCTATGTTGTTTCTGTAAGAAAACACTTGAAACAAACTTGGTTTGAAACTTTCATAATTTCATTTTTAAAAGAAGATTTTACTAGCCCATTTCTAAGGGTGCATATTTTTTATTCTGGCACCTAAACAAGTTGCTAAGAAAACCAGTAATGTCTTCATATTTATACAGTACAGAATATTGACAAAGTATTTCACTTAATCTTTGTAAAGAGGAAAAGGTGTCTCTCTTCCTTTTCATTTTGAAAGAATGTGATCTCTTGACTCAAGAACCCTTTCAGCTTGAGTAATTGTGTCCAGAATTTTGGCCTTCCAGGAAACTGGGATTCCCTTATCCAGTTTTCTCTGTTTGCCTTCACAAATACCCACAATGCAGCTGAGGAAGACATCCTAATTTTTACTTAAGATACAACTTCTAGGCACTGCAGAGCTGCAAGCTTCACTTAGTTTGTTGTGATGTAAAAGGTAGCGAAAAGGAGAAAAGGGTTAACACAATGTCCCATTACAGGAGGTTACACTTACAGGACAAGTGTGTTCAAATATCCTTGATCTGTGTAGGACACTATATGTCATAGAAAGGTATGCTTTGGAGACTTAATCCATATTCCCATGCAATTAATAGAGCAAGGAGAGTTGAAACAGGATGGATGGATGTAAAATAAAGCCTCTCACTGAGTGACAGAGTGAAGGAAACTTGATAGTCCATTAGTGCTGTAGCAGATACCAGGATCCTTTACTCTGCTGTGCCCTAAGCCACTCAAGAATTAAAATATTTCTGTAATGCACAAGGAAGATTGAGTTACCTAGAGTTTCTCAAAATCCCAGTTCATCCTTACCAACATGGGGATACTAACATTGAAACTCCTAGGAAAAGGCTGTCTTTCCAGGGCTCCCTGCATTGGGCAGGAGGGTGCTCTGAGAACAACCCTCCACTTGCTTCTCGCTGTTCCTCTTCCTCTGTCCCACCTGAGGGCCTTCCCACCTGGGAATCTCTCACCATAGACAGTACCCCAGCAGCTTTAGACAGGTTTGTGAATCTCAGAGTGTTGCTTTCTGCTATCTATTAGCTCTTGCTACTCAGAAATCAACCCTCTCTCCTCAAAACAGTTGCAGCATCTCCTGATCAGCCAGTGCTTGGGTTCAGCTTGAAATCCTGCTCCTTGCTTAACTCTTCTCCCCACTGCATGGTAACTCTTTGAGAGGGTGGCCCTGTTGTACCCTCTCAGTATGACCCATGCAGGCACCTCCACTACCCCTGCCTTTGGGAGCCCTCTCCTTTACAGGTCTGGTTTTGAGGGGCTCGTATGGGGCAAGGCTGTGGTGTTACCTTTGGAGTGAGAGTGACTGCAGAAAATGTGCTTCTGCAGAACAGCACCTTTGCAAGCTAATGGTGTCCTTACAGTAGGCAAAAAACCTGCAGGAAAATTTGGAGACAAAGGAGTAAATTCAGTCCTAAGAAAGAATCACCCTAGATTTCTGTTTTTAACAGCCAGAGTGTCTATAAGACCATATTCCTTGATGTTTCATTCATTTATGGTGTGGCTGAAATCTCTTGGCCTTCAGGCTTCTGTTGGCCTCTGCATAACTACAGTCCTCAGACTTGCAGAGGTGTTTCAGTTTAATTATACAAACATCCTCTACAGAGTGTGGCTTTTTCCCTTGCAAGTTCAGCCTCATCATAGGTCTAAATCTGCAGATAGAGGTAAGTACATTACAATGGCGATGACTGGTAGCTGAAGATTTTTTGTGTTCACAGTGTTCCCTAATGTAGGCCATTTTTCATCATCTAGAGTTGCCTGATAATGATGTCATTTCCATTGCTTGAATGTTGAAGGAGCAGCCACATATCATGGAGTTAAAATGACTGTTTATGGGGCAGCTAAATTGTGCTGTTATCAGTTTAAGGCAGTGTTTGCTTTGCTTCTGGGGGCAAAATGACAACTGGACTTTCCTAAAACTCATCAAACAGGGATGAGAGTGCCAAGAATACAAATCTGCACGGTAGTCAAGCTGGGGGGAAAAGAGGCGAGAGAAGAAAAAGGAGAGCTATTTTTGTGTGAAGATGTGATGACCGCCAGATAAAAATGACAAAGTTGTACTTGTCAGAAAATAAGTCACATTGCTGATCACTGGATAGCTTTGATGTAATATTCCACAATCGCTTAACTGAGATTTCATGGCAAGATTAATGGTAAAGATTTTAAAACATGCATGAAAAAGAGCTTTCTTCTAATATCCAGCTGTCAGACAGTCCTTATCTGGGGCTTATGTTGACTGATTATGATTGCGAATGATCTAGAACATGACCTTTAAATAAAAAAGAAAATGGTGCAGATTTTGAAGCGAACCATCAAGCTTTTTGAATTTTTTCCTAAACATTTCAAGATCTCAGATGATTGTATATATATATATATATATATGTATCATATATGCATATGTGTCTTTGCAGACTCAGTCCCACTAATCTGATAAATCAGCCAGAAAAGTCAACAAATTTCTCTGTCTTCTGTATTATAAAGTACCATGAATTAGGTTTAATATATAATTTCCAACATACAGGACTCACACTGGAATGATTTGTTTATGAGATACTATGTGATTGTAAGCAGTGCACATATTTTGAGTTAACACAGACCAATTTTCTTGGAAAAAGAAGTACTAGTTTCTAGTGTATGACATTTAATGTATTGTTATACATACTTTGGAATGGATGGTGAGCATAAATCTCCCTTTGGATATTTCATGAAATATTTGCAGCACATTTTAAACTAGTTTAGTGATGCCAATTCTTCTGTAGTGCTCACTGCCTACCTTGTGTTTTCACAGGGGACTTCAGAAATGAAGGCAAATGTGGGTTGTGCTGGCCAGCCACAGTGCCTGCCAGACTGCAGCCAGCTGGAGACACCTTTTTGCCCCAAAGTCTCTCTTCTGCAGCTGAACACTGAAGAAAAGCACTGAAGACAGGACTTTGCAGTTTTGACCTTCATTAATTCCCTCCAAAACTGAAGGAGGTTCATAGCTCGGTTGTGTTTTTGACTTGATCAGCCACCAAAAATGGACTCAGATCATGGAAACCATCTGGGAGATGGTAAGTTTTCTAAGAGCACCTCAACCTGAGCAAAGTGATGAGGTTACGTAGAAGAAGTTATTCACTTCCACACCGTATTGCCTTGCACAGCACAGCCACACAGGACTGGCTGAGGTGGATGGTGCACAGAGGTGACAACACACCTGCAAATTGATAAGACCAGTTGGCATGGGTGCTGTCCGTAACCTGCCCTGACCGGCACTGCATTCCCTTTGTACTCTGCCATCTCCATGTTTTGATTAAAAAAAGACTTTTCTACCCTTCTCTAATTCAGTGGGAATTTGTGGAGCTTGCTTGGACCTGGGTGAAGTCCTGCACAACTACATTAATCCCTTAATTGAAAGTCATAGCCAGATGGGAAAGATGAAACAGAAGACAAACAGTGCTGCTCTGTGAGAAGCTGGCTAGGTACTTCAAGAAGGAAAAACTGGACTCCTTCCTGTGGTGTGAAGCTTCAGATGCCTCCAAGCCCCTGGTTGGGGTGAGCTGGGTTAGATAGCAGAGGCACTTCTGAAGGGTGGTCATGCCTCATCTGTCACATCTGTGTTTGAAAAACTGTTTATATAACCATTGCAAAAAAGAGGAAAAAAGTTCTAAATCAATCCATAGATGTTCCTCTCTCACTAAAACAGAGGGGACAATCAAAGAGGAATGTGATAGCATTCAAAATGCAAAAGTAATTTGCATTTAGTTGCAAAGGAAAACCAATGTGGCAATGTCCAGTGAGGTGGCCAGTGGTTTATTTCCCTTTTCACTCTTATTTTTATTCATTTGGGCTCACAAAGGGCTGAGAAACAATGCAGGATGACAGTGCTTCTTCCCTAGCTTGCTTCACACACATGGTTTGCAGCCTGCTGATGCTGAACTCTGTGGCATGAGATGTTACACAAGATGTTCATCTTAAAGAACTAGGTTTGGTTTTCATGTGAAATTCTGCTCCCTGCTGCTTACTTTCTTTTTCAATGTCTCACTACAGAAAGAGAAGAGAAAATTGAGAAGTAGCAGAAATATTTCCCCATTTATCCACAAGAAGAAAAGGCAGAAGTAATGAAAGCAGATTTCCCCCTTGCCTTTTAAAACTGTTGTTTGTCTCCTCAGGTACAATGGGTTTGGGGGAACTTGTTTTCTTTTCTATTCATAATAAATCCTGAAATTCTTAAAAGGTTGCATTTATTAAAAAAAGGATTTGTCACTCCAACAAAACTTTTAGGGAAAGATTTTCAAAATAGACAAAAATATATTTCTTTTTTCTTCTGTCTCTTGGATCTTGTACAGATTTCTTGGGGGTTTTTTTTGACATTTTGATCTTATTTGAGCTAAATATAAAGAAGGTGTAAAAGAGGGCTAATAAGACTTCAAGTTTGTAGCTGAATGAGAAGCATGTAAGTGGGAGATCCTGCAAGAGCTTGATTTTCAAATGGTAATTCAAAGGAAAAGGAAGTGGGGCCCTGGCACCTCCTTGTGATCCTGGAAGTATAGGCTGCAGATTAAGTTACTTGTATGTAGGACACATATAACTATGGTGCAACCCAGACCCAAATGGCTGAGCTTCATAAATTCTGACATGGATAAGGCTCTTCGTGCCCCTCACTCTCAGGAGTTTTATAAGTCATATTTTAGACCCCTGGAATTGTGCAAAAGAATCTGACTTGAAAAATTAAGTAATGTTTAATCATATGAAGTGGAAACTTGATTTTCAAAGTTAAGTATTTAAAACCCAGAGTCATAATGTATGCAGTCTGGGAAAACTTGAAAACAAGAGAGAACATCCCTTTACAGCAATATCTGCAGTTTATTTTGTAATCTGAATAAATGATATTATTGTAACAAGGGTGTCGTGAGTTCTAATGGCACCAGAAAGCATGATAGCATGGATTTATATCAAAGTCTATTATGGCAGAGAGTCTTATAATGAGAGCAGAATGTATTTCTGTCATACTCAAAATGTCATCTCAGTCACCGACAAGACTGATGAGGAAAAATGATTACATGCAGAGATTTCATTTATCTTTCTTTTCCAGAATAGGAAATTTTAATGGTCTCCCTTTAGATTTCAATGCTTACACCCCAGATTTCCAGCTGCCACTGTAACACAAAGGAGATGCACCTCTGCTTGCATATTTTTCCTTTCATTTTTTAACTAACTGCTGGAAATCAATTAAGTTTCACTAGTAAAGCAAAATCTTTTTGCTCTTATTTTCTTGTAAACTAAGCTGAAAAATACCCATGTCATAAAACAGTACCACATTTTCCAGCTTAGTTCTAGCCTGAATATGGAAAGAAATCCTCTTACCCTCCACCCTACAGATGAGAAGTTTTGTGTGAGGGTCTCCCTGGTCCACTTCTTCTGACTCTGCATCTTTGTCCTGCACCACTGTGAGCTGCTAACACCACTGCCAATATGTATAGACCCCATATTCCTAGGGATTTTAAGGAGCTTCAGAGCAGTCTTTGGAGGTAACAACCTGTTATTAACATTCGTTGCAGTCACCAAAGAGCTTCAAAAGTTCTAAGCTCCATATTATCATCTTATTTCATAAAACTCTGGCAAAATTTTGAAGCACAAATTAAAAAATCGTTGAGTATTCCTGAAGAGACTTTTAGACTCTTCAGGTAATATTCAGACACTGCTATTTTTTAGTGAGCATATAATTATTAACAAATCACTCTTACAATTTTATTAAAATTGAAAACACAACAGCTGTAGCTTATGGTATGTTCTCTAGTGGAAAAAAAGGACAAAATTTAACAATTTAGCTTTCCTTTAACTTGATTAATTCAGAGCATGGGCAAATAATGAATTTCTTCTGTTTTATTATCAGAACTAAATTGTTTTGAGTAGCAAAAAAATCCCACAAGCCCACACCCCAAACCCTAAATGAAATTACCTTAATCCAAACCCAAGTTATTGCAACTGGTTGGATTTACCTTGTCCAACCTTGTATGTGCATTTTTTTGTTTCTAAAAGAGGCTATACACAACCTCTTATTTGTTACTGAATGCCCTATTCCTAACGAGTGAAATCTTCTGTCTTCTCTAAAGAGATGCTTTTCCATTGCGTCCTGGAGCAGTCTCCTGATTCCTGCACAGATACCAGAATGGGACAGATTTTCCACTACTGAGGCTCCCTACCTAGGGAAAAATGCCCATCCCCTCATTTTTCAGTGACTGAGAATTTTGGGGGTGGTGGTGGTGGTGAAAATCAAGATACAATAATTTCATAACTTTTTTAACATTGCTAATGAACTCATAGCATGGGAAATGCTTATTTCTACCTCCTATCCAGCTTCTCCCATTTACATTGTACCCATGTGCAGGTCCATCAAGCACAGGGTGTGAACCAGAGAGAATGCTGTCCTATAATTTAAAGTCCAAGTACACCAGTGGAGTTTCAGAGCGATAGAAAAGGAGATTCTATTCATCACTCGTCAGTGTCTCCCTGCTGTTCAGAGACTAAACATGCACAAAACCAGTAGGAGGTTGTTATGTTCCTGTTAGCAACTAGTGTATGGAAAAAGAAAGTCCTGACGTGAATTGTGCAGTCTGTCAAACATCAGATGACCCTGACAGCCCTCCTCTGTGTTAAATTCAAACATCTACAGCTGTGAGGTGCAGAAACTGCAGTGGTAACAGCAGCTCAGGAGTCAAAAATCTAGAACCAAGCATTGCTCTCAACACAGCCACATGGCACAGATGTAATGTGTTGGAATATTCCCTCTTTATATCACCCATGCAGTGGGTTAAACACCTGCTGTCACTTTATGGATTTTGCAAGCCTGACAAGGAAACTTTGCATTTGATTACTTTTTTTTTCTGAACATTCTTACTTTAAATTATACAGTACTAATAACACTGCATATCACTCTTACTTTGATTTCATTTTGAAAATTTGATGTTCTTTTTGTAATAGCCTCGGTCCAACAGTATATTTCTTGGGAATTTAGAGTCCCTTCAGAAAGCAGTTCACTCTGATGTGGAGGCTGCTTCTCAGCATGTCAGTGGCTTACTGAATAGTGAACCTCATGGAGAATGCACCTACTGGCTCATGTCCATGCACTAACCTTTCTGTGACCTGGAGACCAGGTTATTTAATGCTCTGTGCCTTCATGAATGTTCCTGTGGCTGTATGGATGGGCACAGAAACACTTCTGAGTCACAGGTCTGGCTGTGTATCTCAATAGCTCTCTGACTCCCTCCCTGACATACTGGAGTGCTCCTCCAGCATGCTAGAAATGTCAGGGAGCACACAGACTAGGTGAGAAACATACATAGTTGGTACAACTGAAGATTCAAGATCAAGTCAAGAGAGGGGGAGCGCTGGCAAGCACCTTTCTGCATTCCATCCCTGACCTTGGACTCCTGCCTTCACTCATGTCTCAGACTGCAGACCTTTGGAGAGCCTGCAAAAACCATCATCTCTCCTGAGCATGCAGGAAAAGACAGGTGAATGGCAAAGGTTATGGATTCATAGAATCATTAAGGCTGGAAAAGACCTGCAAGACCATCAAGTATAACCTTTGACCTGGCACCACCATCCTTTCTGTAGAGTGTGGGGATGCCTTGTTTGTTACAGGTATATGCAGTTCAGTGTTTCTGGTATCACAGTACTGTGAGCTTTCCTCCTCATCTGTATTTGTCATTAGAAATTAAGCTGGAGATTTTTCATCTTTATCCCCACACATGTTCCAGTGAAGAACAACATTTTTCCTGTGTCATCAAAAAGGAGTTACTGCTCCGCTTGCAGGGTTTTTTCTAATTCTGTACAGCATGCTCAGAAGAGGATACAAAAAGGTGTTTGGGTGGTTTCTTCAGAAATCTTAGGCTCTTTTGTCTACTGATCACAGCATAAATCAAAACATCTTAAATTAGACAGAGCCTCCTGCCTGGTGGTGCTTAGTGTAGTCAACTATTCTATTACTGAGTAGAAGCAGAGAACTTGAACTGGCAAGTGCAAACGAGCACTATTTAATCTAAACTGGTTTGAGAGAAAGGAACATAGTCTTGGTTCAGAAGAAGGCTGATAAGATAAAATTTCAGGGTAGCCAGGAAGGTTCTCTTATGCTACAGCCAAAGGCCACATGGGTTAAAATGTGCAGGGGGAGAATCAGAAGGAAATTGTGTAGGAGACAAAGGAAGAGTAAGAGAGATGTGCAGTACCTTGAAGGAGACACAGCTAAGCTCAAATTTAATGCAGCTCAAGAACAGCAGGTTGAATTAACCATTCCTGAACGTCTCTATGTGCAGCAGGATGCACACATTTTCTGTTGATGCTAGCATGAAACACATTTATTTTCTCTGTGCAGCTTATAATGAGGAAATACTCATTTTCACAAACACAGCAGGGGTCTGAACTTACAGTCTTCCCATGTAGGATTTGTGAACTTGGATAATTTGCATTGCCAGGGAAGGTCATGAAAGCGCAATTACTCTGTATTGTACCTGGGGATATAAGAGTCCTATTAATCCCAAACTCTAATATAGTAATAATACAAAACACTCTTTAAAGACAACAGAGATGGCAGTTTTATTTTTCTTTTTGCTGGGGGAAGGCTCCCATAGACAACAGCTATGTGAATGTGGGTCCACATGAGCTACTTTCAAAACTTCTGTGTATGTTGGGTTTGCAGTTCCAGTGAAGTTTGTGAAAATGCTCTTTTGTATCATAGTTTCTACTTCTAAATTTTTTACAAACCATATATATAACAGTAGATTTAACACTGTTGCCTAGTATTATTGTAAATTTCTAAGAAACTCATTTTGTTGCACAGTTGCTCCTGCCAAATGCAAACCTTTGATTAGTCTGTGGCTGTTAATACTGAAGGTACCAGGATAAAATACCTCCAGGAATACAGATATGTTATCAGGGATGGCTTCTAAATCCCTTCACATGATAATCTAAGTGAAGAAGAACTGTAGAAGAATGAACCAGTAAGGAATCTAAGACACACAGCAAAGCATCTCACTAAGATTTAGAGTAGAATGTTTTGAAACTCAGATAACTTAATCCAATACATATCCTGGTTTCGTTTTTGTACAGCAACAGATGTATGTAGAAATGCTGGTGTTTATTTTCCTCTTAAGATTACACTTATTTGGAGTGGAGAGAAATATTGTGACTAACATACAAAATAGTGTTTCATCTACATAATTTCCTCAGTGGCCCCTATTTAGACTAAGAGGAGACATATTGAGGTCTAGTAGCTATAGTGAAAACAGCCTTTCTTTATCAACATGACTATTCATGTTAAGGAAGGTACTCTGCTAAAAGTGCTACCTTGCCAAAGGTAGTTTAAAATCAGTGTTCCTTCAAATTCTGCTGGGAGATGGAAGAAATCTCATTGAAAGTGGTGATAAGTTTCCCAGTACAGTCTGTTTAGCAATAAATGTTTAGGTTTTGGTCAATAGGGTTTATTTTGTTTGGGAACTTAAAGAACCTCAATGAACTCCTAGCTTTCTTTTCTCACTGCAGTTAGTTAAAAGCCAGTGGGATGTGGAGTCGTGACTAAATGGATTCATGACTGAATACTTTTGGAAACCTCACTCCAGCAACATAACTACAAATATTTATATTTTTTTTCAGAATTTGAACAGTAATAGTGGTGAATCCATGACGACGTCTATGCGAAAGACACTGTAAATTCACTTCTGATCTGTATCTACCAGTTAAACCTTCTGTTAAGTGGAGAAAGTCAAGGCTGGTGCTTGTCTTCTTTCATTGCCTTCTTAGGACTTTCAAATTGTGATGACTGCAAGAAGAAGAGCAGACCTCTAATATGGCTGTGGGCCTCAGAGCAGTGGAATGGAATGACAGGGCTGCCAGCTCCATGACTTTGACTGGCTGTCCCCCTTTTCACCTCCTCAGTTTCTATTTAAAATTTGCATGAGATTTTTTTAAACAAGTGCCTAAGTTTACTGGCACAGATCAGCTTGCCCATTTAAACATCCAAGTTAAAAGTTTTATTTTTACATATTCAGCATATTTAAATGCTATTTGAAGACCTGGGTAGCACACAGACTGAGTAGTCAGGATGCATAGTTTTCTTCATTTAGTTTACTGTTTACCAGCTAGCCCAGACTAATGGAGGCTGACCCTCCTTGGTGCTTTGTGACAGTTTATGTTTATGCAGCAGCAGATCTTGAGTGAGTATCAGTATCAAAACAGTCAACCAATATTGGCAATAAGTGGTGGCTTTGCTGCAAATCCTCCAAGCAGAGAGACTAAAACTAGGGGAATACATTGAACTACTTAGCCCTTATCTCTTAAATGCAGAGCATGGCTTGAAGGCTGGGCCATGATGGCAGCCCGGAGTTTGGTGGTTGATGGCAGTAGCTGCATTCCAGAAGCTCATCCCTCCTGGCTGGGCTGTGTGGGGCTCAGTGGCCTTACCCACAGCAGGGCAGGACTGAAACTGGGAGTAGGGTGGCATGCCCAGCTCTGCTGCTACACTGGTAAGAAGCAAGGACAACTTCATCAAAAGAGGCAGTGACATGTATAAGGAAGAAGAGAACAAATAATACAATTTCTTGTACCTGGGAAGTAAAAGTGCAGATGGCAGTGACATTTAGGGGAAGACATGCATGAACTATGCCTTTCAAAACCTGATAGTCATTTGTAGATGCAGACAGGTCTGCCAAAGCAGCTAAACCTTGAAACTACTTTAATACTACTTGTGACTAAACTGCTATGCCAGGCAAAAGCTAGAGGGGAAAAATATGCTTTTTTTAGAAAGGGAGTGGTAATAGAACATGACCTTGGACAGTTTGTTAAGTAAGAATCAAGTAAAAAGGTGCCTGGACAAAGGAAACCCCTAAAGATTGTGACTATTGGAATTAATAGGGTAAGACGTCAGGCGAAGACAGCAGAGGACAATTACTTCAGATTTAATAGGTAGTGCTTGCAGATGTACAATACATCTTGGAAAACACTGTGTTGCTTGTTCTGGTTTCTGAAAAATTTAGAAGCAAATAATAAAATACGAATTGTTCTAAAGACAGATAACATTAAATGAAAAGTTGTGAATCAGAGAAGCTGTTAGGTCAGCTTATAATCACAGAGATGCTTCTATTTTCTGTCCTGCATGTTGTTTGTACTGCTGGTTTTTTATGGCATTGGTTCCCAAGAGGATTGAAGAAACTAATGTTTGAGTAGAAGAATATAGGATTTTTAAAACATTCCTTGAAATAAAAAACAAATAAGTGATGCTGTCAGCAGTATGATTTTATCCTGTTGTACCATTGTGAAAGGTATTTATCTAAAAACCTATAAATTCTATAACAATGATGACAACATGTATTGCAAGACAATTTGTGGATCTACCACATTGATTTAAGTATCTTTTGAACATACATACTTTTAAGTACACAATAGAAGTTCCAATGTAGTACTATAATATTACAGTACAATATCACAATATGATATCTTGTACAGATTGTGCTCACCAGGGTTTGAATTCAGGGTGAAATGAGAGGGGAGGAGGAGGAGGGAAATTCCAGCATGCGTTACAAAGTGTATAGGCAAGTTATTTTGAGGAACTGCCTCAACATCTTTGACAGCAAAAAAGACCCCAAACCAAACCAAAACAAAAACCAAAAAACAAACCAAACCAAACAAAACCAATAACCTAGAAAAGCTATTTAATATTTACAATTTGACAGTTTTGTGGCTAAAGTTTCCTCTTGTGCTATGTCCTGTGATTTGTTCAGGGGGAACATTTATCTTTCAGACAACATTAGCAGGAAGATGTTCTTCCATTTTCATGTAAAAGTGAGATATTAGTTCTGTCTTATTAAACTATCTCAGCAAAGGGTTTCCTAGTATCATAGAGATGTGAAATGTCAAACATCTACATACTGTATCCCATCCTTATGCTAATACCTAACTATTCCCTGTACTATGCAAAACGTGTTGTAAACCAAGGGACAGGGCTTGACATAAGATCAACTGAGTATCTTTTTCTTGTGTTCAGTCTCCATTTATTTCCTCTCTATATTCTTGAGCATAAAGTTGCCACTCCTGGGTGAAGCCCCCTTGCCCAGCTCAACTCTCACATCATTAGCACATGCTTAGAATAAAAACCTTCCTACCCTCTCGAGATGGTAGGGAGCGAGACATCTTTGGTTTGGTATGCTTCAAGATAGATTTATTGCTACAAGTTATCAGGAGTTTGAGGAATCCCTCACAGAGGCTAGTAGAACTTGGCCATTACAGAAGAAAGAGATCACAAGACTACCAGTTACAAGGTCTTTTAAAGGTTACATAGCCAATAGATAATTAACACCTACATCTATTTTCTTTTTCACACCAATAGTTAATCACTCTGTTACCTCATTTTTGTCTCACTGCGGTATTTTTCATCCAATTACCATCTATCCCTATTACTTTCACCCTATCCTACCACACCCTAAACGTTTTATCTTATTCTATAACTATTTCTATATCTAAACTTAGCACTGCAAAACCTTCTATTATATAAATAACACACTTTTTCTTAAACTACAGACCAAAATCTTTGTTATAAGTCACTAAACTAGGATGTTTTTCTCATGGCCTCAAATCAAATCCAGTGCACATTTCAAAGTCAGAGTAAGCTGGCCCAAGGCCTTGAGGGTTTTTGGACCTTGGATTCTGACACTACCCTTAAAAAGCATAATCTTGAACTGATGAAAAGACCAAGTTCACATGGAAACGCAAATGAAAGTCAGCTCTGTTTATTGAATGAAAGCATGGGGAGAAGTGTGTATGTCTGCTGTGGGGAAAAAGTGGCAGGGCCAGAGCCAGGGATGGAGCCAGGGATGGAGCATCCCCGACCTTCTCCAGCAGGACAGAAACAAACCAATTTGCACTTCCTGTTGACTTGTAAAAGTCCAAGTAAACCACAAATAAGTCAATATGCTCATTATCAAAGTAATTGCTTTGTCTGGGAGAAATAATTCTTTTAAATGGTAATTTCATTGCAAAAATATATAAATATCCTTTGGGTCAAGACAGACATAATTACTTTCTTGACCAATGAACCGAAAAACTGGTTCATCCTGTGCTCCTATTTAAACTCGAGTATACTTAGAGAGTTGGCTTATTCCCTGGTCTATCTTCCCAACCATTTCTCTGTGATCAGTATTTCCTCCTTTGTTCAGTGCTTTATCGTCTGTGTCTGAAGAGAGATGAAATAGCAACACTATGGATCTGACCCAAGATTTTTACTATTTTCAGACAAACAAGGCTTTCAGAAATTTTGGTTTTGAAGAAGTTTTCAATTTCAAAAAATATTGGAATTCAAATTGTTGCCATTTGGAAAGGTGTAATTAATATGTCTAAGAGCTGGAAGAGTTTCACTGGCAGCCTTATTTGATGTTGATTGACTAATGCACAACTTGGAGCACCAAATTTGTTTTACTAATTAGTGGAAATGGTAACTAAATTGGTAAGATTTAAAGTGTGTCAACATCTTGCTCTCTTGTCTCAGAAAATTAAATCTTTGCAAGCTATCTTGAACAGAACTTTGTTGTGATTTATTTTCTTTTTTGAAGGTCTAATTCTTTTATGGACTGAGTCAGGAGGGACAGGCCTTTTCATACCTCCTGGGATAAAGACTCCTGGACTAATACCAGCATTTCTATAAAGTTCCTGACTTGGTTCTATATCACTAAAATATTAAAAAGGGCTTTGTACTTCCTGCTTGCAGCTAGGCAGGACAAGGGGAGATTCAATTAAGGGGGATCAAGAGAGAAAGAGAGCTCTGCCCCTTTGGTGACAGAGCTGCAGCCTGGGGATAGCTGTTTCACTAGGTGGAGGAACTTGAGAAAAAGAGCAAGAGATTGATAGGTTATCCTCAGGGACACTACAGTCACAGGAATCTCAAATTTCCTTTGTAGTTAAGAGCCAGGTGGACCCAGAACCTTTTCAAATAGATAGTTGAGAACGTGTTGAACAGGTAGGCTGGAAACTGGTCAGTGCCCATACTAGGAGGAAGGACAATCTACTGATGAGGAGGTCCCAGGTCCTGCGGGGATGGAGGAGCTGCCCAGGGCAACACAGTCTATACCCTGCATTGCAACCTCCTGTGTTAGGAGGAACAGAAGGGTAGCTGTCATAGGTAACTCCCTTCTAAGGGGAGTGGAAGACCTGCTATGCTGACTGGACCCCGCGCACAGGGAAGTCTGCTGTTGTCCCCCAGGATTCAGGTAAGGGGCATTACTAGAAAACTCTTCAGTCTAGTAAGGCCCCCTGATTGTTATCCATCAGTGGTTCTTCAAGCTGGTAATAATGAGATAGCAAAGAGAAGTCCAAGGGCACTAAAAAGGATTTCAGGGCCTTGGGATGATTGGTTGTAGCATCAAGAGCACAGGGGGTGTTTTTCTCAATCCTTTCAGTAGCAAGGAAAAATGTCGGTAGGAATAGGCAGTTCCAACAAATCAACACACGGCTCTGAAGTTGGTGTCATCAGGAAAACTTTGGGGTTTATGACCATGGGATGACATATCCAGCACCTGTTCTACCAACACCTGATGGGTTGCACCTTTTTCAGAGTGGAGAAAGAGCTCTAGCACAGGAGCTAGCAGGGCTCATAGACAGAGCTTTAAACTGCCTTGGAAGGGAGAAAAGGAGA
Source organism: Chaetops frenatus (assembly GCA_013400775.1). Taxonomy (NCBI): domain Eukaryota; kingdom Metazoa; phylum Chordata; class Aves; order Passeriformes; family Picathartidae; genus Chaetops; species Chaetops frenatus. Next base: position 160,011 of record VZTR01028506.1, read on the forward strand.
ATTTCCAGTGATGATCAGTGGGACAGTGTGTCAAAACTTGAGGAAATTAACACTAATGGGCTACCTAATTCTGTTCCATGCAGTGTTGGCTACAAAGTACAACACCTGAAATGTTTCTCTACCAATACACGCAGCAAGACGAACAAACAAGAGGAGCTCAAAGCTTTGATTCTGTCCCATAGTTTTAATATCATTGATTCAAATGAAACCTGGTGGGATGAATCCTGTGATTGGAGTGCCCTTTTGGGCAGTTACTGGCTCTTCAGTAGATGTACACAGGGCAAAGGTGGCAGGAGGGTGTCATCATATGTAATGGAAGGGCTGGAATGTACAGAACTCAGCTGGCAATGGCACAGCTGAGAGCCTCTGGATAGGAATAAGGCACAAATAATGTGGATGTCATTGTGGGAGTCTGCTACAGACCTCCCAGCCAGGATGATGAAGTTGATAGATCATTCTTTGAACTAAGGGATGACTCTAAATCAACTGCCCTTGTTCTTATGGGACATTTCAGCTTTCCAGATGTTAACTGGGTACACTATTCAGATGGCACAAACAGGGCCAGAAGATGCCTAAAACACCTGAATGACAACTTCATGATACAGTCACTAAGAGAGACAACTAGGAAAGATGTCCNAGAGGAGCTCAAAGCTTTGATTCTGTCCCATAGTTTTAATATCATTGATTCAAATGAAACCTGGTGGGATGAATCCTGTGATTGGAGTGCCCTTTTGGGCAGTTACTGGCTCTTCAGTAGATGTACACAGGGCAAAGGTGGCAGGAGGGTGTCATCATATGTAATGGAAGGGCTGGAATGTACAGAACTCAGCTGGCAATGGCACAGCTGAGAGCCTCTGGATAGGAATAAGGCACAAATAATGTGGATGTCATTGTGGGAGTCTGCTACAGACCTCCCAGCCAGGATGATGAAGTTGATAGATCATTCTTTGAACTAAGGGATGACTCTAAATCAACTGCCCTTGTTCTTATGGGACATTTCAGCTTTCCAGATGTTAACTGGGTACACTATTCAGATGGCACAAACAGGGCCAGAAGATGCCTAAAACACCTGAATGACAACTTCATGATACAGTCACTAAGAGAGACAACTAGGAAAGATGTCCTTGATTTGCTACTTGCCAACAGAGTAGATGTCGTGAATGAAGTGATAATCGGCACCTGTCTTGGCCAGAGTGACCATGAAGCGATCAAGTTAAAATCTCTGCTGACAGGAGGAAAGTGCCAGCAAAACTTCAAATCTGGACACATGGAGAGCAGACTTCAGACAGCTCAGGGAACAAGTGAAAAAGTCCCCCAGGAAAATTCTTTTGAAGGTGCTGGGGTCCATCAGTGTTTGTCACTTTCTAAGAACTACCTTCTAAGGGCATGGGAGCAGACAATTCCTGAATGTCTGAAATCAACCAAATGAGGCAGAAGGCTGGCTTGGCTAAGTAGGAACCTTCTTTTGGAGGTAAAGCAAGAAAGGAAGGTGTATGCCCAGTGGAAGTGGTCAGGTGACTTGGGAAAAATACAGAGATTCTTCTTGCCACTGTACGGAGAAAGTTCATGTGGCCAAAGTTCAACTAGAATTGAAGCTGGCCAGAAATGTGGGGGACAATAAAAAGATGGCTGTTTGAATAGCGGCAAAAGGCAGGGCAGAAATAACATTGGCCTGTTACAGGGTGAGGATGGTCCCCTCACAGACAGGGACCAGGCAGAGGAATTTAATGCATTCTTTGCCCGTCTTCAACACAGATAGTGAACTAATGGGGTCCCAGTGCCCTGAGCAGGAGGGCCGTGATTCTGAGAATGATAAACTCCCAGCTGACCGTGAGGTTTTGAGGAATCAGCTGTTCCAGCTGGATCCCTATTAGTCTATGCCACTTAATGGTATTCAACTGATAATACTGAAAATGGAGCTATCTGATGTTGTCATGAGGTCTGTCTTGATTGTTTTTTACTGATCTTGGGAATCTGGAAAGGTCTCAACTGGCTGGAAACTAAAAGACTAAAAGGAGCAAGGAAGATGACGCTGGAAACCGTGGGGCCTATCAGTCTCACTTTGGTGCCTGGCAAGGTTATGCAGAAGATTCTGGAAGGTATTGAAAAACACCTGGATGACAATGTAATAACTTATCACAGCCAGCACAACTTCATGAGAGGAAATTACCAAACTTGATTTTCTTTTATGACAGGGTAACGCACCTAGCTGATCAAGGGAAGCCAGTTGATGTAATCTTTTTAGATGTCAGTAAATCTTTTGATACTGTGTCTCACAGGATTCTTCCAGAAAAAATGTCCAGCACACAGCTGGATAAACACATGGTGTGATGGGAGAGCAGCTGGCTCATGGGTCAGGCACAAGGGCTTACAGTGAACGGGGTGACATCAGACTGGGGACCTGTCACTAGGGG
>VZTR01028506.1:162505-172995 GCA_013400775.1 Chaetops frenatus
TGTTCTACCAACACCTGATGGGTTGCACCTTTTTCAGAGTGGAGAAAGAGCTCTAGCACAGGAGCTAGCAGGGCTCATAGACAGAGCTTTAAACTGCCTTGGAAGGGAGAAAAGGAGAATTTCCAGTGATGATCAGTGGGACAGTGTGTCAAAACTTGAGGAAATTAACACTAATGGGCTACCTAATTCTGTTCCATGCAGTGTTGGCTACAAAGTACAACACCTGAAATGTTTCTCTACCAATACACGCAGCAAGACGAACAAACAAGAGGAGCTCAAAGCTTTGATTCTGTCCCATAGTTTTAATATCATTGATTCAAATGAAACCTGGTGGGATGAATCCTGTGATTGGAGTGCCCTTTTGGGCAGTTACTGGCTCTTCAGTAGATGTACACAGGGCAAAGGTGGCAGGAGGGTGTCATCATATGTAATGGAAGGGCTGGAATGTACAGAACTCAGCTGGCAATGGCACAGCTGAGAGCCTCTGGATAGGAATAAGGCACAAATAATGTGGATGTCATTGTGGGAGTCTGCTACAGACCTCCCAGCCAGGATGATGAAGTTGATAGATCATTCTTTGAACTAAGGGATGACTCTAAATCAACTGCCCTTGTTCTTATGGGACATTTCAGCTTTCCAGATGTTAACTGGGTACACTATTCAGATGGCACAAACAGGGCCAGAAGATGCCTAAAACACCTGAATGACAACTTCATGATACAGTCACTAAGAGAGACAACTAGGAAAGATGTCCTTGATTTGCTACTTGCCAACAGAGTAGATGTCGTGAATGAAGTGATAATCGGCACCTGTCTTGGCCAGAGTGACCATGAAGCGATCAAGTTAAAATCTCTGCTGACAGGAGGAAAGTGCCAGCAAAACTTCAAATCTGGACACATGGAGAGCAGACTTCAGACAGCTCAGGGAACAAGTGAAAAAGTCCCCCAGGAAAATTCTTTTGAAGGTGCTGGGGTCCATCAGTGTTTGTCACTTTCTAAGAACTACCTTCTAAGGGCATGGGAGCAGACAATTCCTGAATGTCTGAAATCAACCAAATGAGGCAGAAGGCTGGCTTGGCTAAGTAGGAACCTTCTTTTGGAGGTAAAGCAAGAAAGGAAGGTGTATGCCCAGTGGAAGTGGTCAGGTGACTTGGGAAAAATACAGAGATTCTTCTTGCCACTGTACGGAGAAAGTTCATGTGGCCAAAGTTCAACTAGAATTGAAGCTGGCCAGAAATGTGGGGGACAATAAAAAGATGGCTGTTTGAATAGCGGCAAAAGGCAGGGCAGAAATAACATTGGCCTGTTACAGGGTGAGGATGGTCCCCTCACAGACAGGGACCAGGCAGAGGAATTTAATGCATTCTTTGCCCGTCTTCAACACAGATAGTGAACTAATGGGGTCCCAGTGCCCTGAGCAGGAGGGCCGTGATTCTGAGAATGATAAACTCCCAGCTGACCGTGAGGTTTTGAGGAATCAGCTGTTCCAGCTGGATCCCTATTAGTCTATGCCACTTAATGGTATTCAACTGATAATACTGAAAATGGAGCTATCTGATGTTGTCATGAGGTCTGTCTTGATTGTTTTTTACTGATCTTGGGAATCTGGAAAGGTCTCAACTGGCTGGAAACTAAAAGACTAAAAGGAGCAAGGAAGATGACGCTGGAAACCGTGGGGCCTATCAGTCTCACTTTGGTGCCTGGCAAGGTTATGCAGAAGATTCTGGAAGGTATTGAAAAACACCTGGATGACAATGTAATAACTTATCACAGCCAGCACAACTTCATGAGAGGAAATTACCAAACTTGATTTTCTTTTATGACAGGGTAACGCACCTAGCTGATCAAGGGAAGCCAGTTGATGTAATCTTTTTAGATGTCAGTAAATCTTTTGATACTGTGTCTCACAGGATTCTTCCAGAAAAAATGTCCAGCACACAGCTGGATAAACACATGGTGTGATGGGAGAGCAGCTGGCTCATGGGTCAGGCACAAGGGCTTACAGTGAACGGGGTGACATCAGACTGGGGACCTGTCACTAGCGGGGTTCCCCAGGGCTCCATCCTCAGCTCTGTGCTATTCAACATCTTCATAAATGATTGGGTGCAGGACTGGGAGGGATATGAAGGCAGTTTGCAGATGATAAAAAATGGGGAGGAACTGTTGACTCTCTTGATGGCAGGGAGGCCCTGTGGAGAGACCTTGACAATTAGAGAGATGGGCAATCAGCAAACAACAGGGCAAAATGAAATTCAACAGGGCAAAGTGCCAGATTCTGGCTCTGGGGATGAGACAACCCTGGATGTACAGGCAAGCTGGGGAATGGGTGTCTGGAGAGCAGTGCCATGGAAAGGGCCCTGGGAGTCCTGGTCAGTGGCAAGTTGAACGTGAGCCAGCAGTGCCCTGGCAGCCAGGAGGGCCACCCGTGTCCTGGGGACATCAGGGACAGCATGGCCAGCCGGGCAAGGGAGGGGATTGTCCCCTCTGCTCTGCACTGGGGCAGCCTCACCTCCAGTGCTGGGGACAGTTCTGGGTGCCACAGTGTAGGGCATTAAACTCTTAGAGAGCATCCAAAGGAGGGTAACAAGGATGGTGAAGGTACTTGAGGGGAAGCCATATGAGGAAAGGCTGAAGTGACTTGGTCTGTTCAGCTTGGAGAAGAGGAAACTGAGGGGAAGCCTCATTACAGTCTGCATCTTCCTCATGAGGGCAGGAGGAGGGGCAGACACTGATCTCTTCTCTTTGGTGACCAGTGACAGGACCCAAGGGAATGGCCTGAAGTTGTGCCAGGGAGAGTTTAGACAGCATATTAGAAAAAGGTTCTTCACCCAGAGGGTGGTTGGGCACTGGAAGAAGCTCCCCAGGAAAATGGTCACAGCCTGACAAACCTCAAGAAACATATGAACATATGAACAACGCAGTCTGGCTGCCTCATGGTGTGATCCTTGGGGTGTCCTGTACAGGGCCAGGAACTGGAGTGTGTGATCCTTGTGCTGCTTCAGAGACATGATTTGATTTTCTGGATGCTGAATGACAAGAGAATGACTAGCAAAAATTCATGAATTCTGAGGCAATTATCATTTGCTCTGGAGACTGCTATGAGATCATCAGAGATGCTGAATGTTATGTCTGGAGATCTAGGCTGCAGGGGACAAAACACATCTGATTTACTGGAAAATGTAATAGAAGAGTAATAGGTGGGAGGAGAGGAGAGGAAGGAGATGAAGGGTCTAAGGATGTTATCTTGTCATTTCAATCTAATGTTAGTTTTATTTATTTTTCAATCCCAATGCGACTTGTTGTCTCAGCTCTTCCCTGTGACACAACATGCCCTCCCTAGAGATCACAACAAGGACAAAAACAGTAAGAGGACACTGATTTCCAAATGCAGTGTCACTTTCTCATCCCAGGAAGTCCCCCATCAAGGGAGAAAAGAGACAATCAATCTTTTTTCCTTCCTCCTGATCCCAGGAGTGTAAGAACACTGCCTGGGACTTTGGGAAATCACCCAGCAGTTGCAAAACTGACCCTGGGGTTTCCCTATCTTCAAGACCTTTTTTTTCTAGCTGGAGGCTGGGGATGTTGCAGGGAGGCTTTCAGTCCCAGAGGGTTGGTGTGAGATGCCCAGGAGTCCCCTCTGTAGGCATCCAGTGTGGCTGCCATATACAGGCTATCAGGGCTGTTAGTGGCAGCGGGACAAACAATTTTCTTGACTTTCCAAGTGAAATCCCTCTGCCTTCTTTCCACTCTTCCTCTTGCTCATCATATGTTGCCTACAGCCAAGGCACCTTGTTTTGCTGTATTTCAAGTAGTAATATTGAGATATTGTTTTGAGGTTTAGAAACAAAGAATGTGATTCAGAAAAATATGGCTATGAAAAAAAAAGTGAAGAAAAGCAATGTCTGTGTAGTATCAATGGGCTCACAGGCAAGTCAGAGGTCATTTAAAAATAATAATTATTACAGTTCATTATAAATATGTACTCCCGTGGAAGACAATATAGAAAAACATAGGAGGCTTGTGCTTGCTTCAAGAAAATGGAGCGCAGGAGGCATCATCTGACAAGCAATACCTCATCTTGCCACTGGCATGGCCAGGGCTGAGCAAGATGTGGGAGTTGTGGGGGGATGCCAGCCCCAGTAGTGAGGGCTAGAGCCATCCTTCTCCAGCCAGAGTGAGGTGGAAAAGACAGGTGAGGCACCAAATTCAGCTGACTGTTATCATGCAGCGAACTTCTCACATCTCAAACAGCAGCATCCACTTTGCAGCATCCTGCTGACCCTGCTTCTCACCCTCCCAGGTCCTTTGAATATTGTTTGGAGGCTGGTTGTATGTGGCAGGGTCAGGACTTGGATTTCCAGGATACAGCAGTATATTCACACTGGCAGACAGATTGAGTGCCAAAGGCACCCAGCAGTCTTGCAATGGGTGAAGGAGAATGGTGGCCATGGACACTCATGTGGTGCCCCCACAGGTAAATCAAAGTGAGAAGATGCAGGGCTGTATATGCTCTCATTCTGTCAGTATCAGAGGAGCTTTGGGTTTAACTGCTGCCTTTATAGATCTGAGCAGCATTGGCTTAAACAACTTGTCCTTTTGGTCTGTTTTAGGAGAATCAACATATATAACTGCTTCCTCCCACACCACAGCCGTCATCACTCACACTGCATTAGAAATGGCTCCCTATTTAGCTGCATTACTCAGAGGGAGGATCTGCAGCTTTGTCTCGGGTGAGAATTTAGCTGAGACACCAGAATAGCAAGCTCTAGCAACAGAAGAGCATTGAAAACCTGACACAAGATCCTACCAGTGTGAGGAAAAAGCCATGGCTCTGAAACAGGGGGTAAGATAATTACAGCTGTAGTACGAGAAGCAGAAGTTCATTGTTTTCTTCCCCAGTGTCTCATGGCACAATCACAAGCAGGAGACAAAACCCTCTCTTCTGCTCTGGCTAACTAGATAATTTGTCCTGGTAGGTGTGACAAGGGAGTCCTGGTATGATTACATTTAAAACAAGTATTAAAAGTATAATAACTAACTAAATAGATATCATTAAATAATAATAAAAAAACCAACATTGGGCTTTTGATGGAATGCAGTGCAGGGAGGCCTAGGCTAGGCTCTGCTAGTGGTTACCTTCATAATCTCAGCTTTGCAATGAAGAAGAAACCAGAAGTATTAAGGACCAGCCATGTACTGAGGTCTCCACTTCAGAAGTGGCAGATCCCCACCCTGTTGGTCAGTAATTCATAGAGTAAGCCTTTCATTTCTGGAGACATGTGCAGCCGCACAGTATCCACCTGTCCATTAGTCACACAACCCTCTTCATGAACAGTGGCTTTTTAGACTCAAAACACCTGCCTTTTCTCCCCCCTCTTCTCTTCCAGTTCTGGATCTACTGAACTCTGGTGTACTACAAGAAATGAAGATTGGATGTGCAAAGGCTGAGATGAAATCAGATGAGTGTCATGATACTTCAGACACGAGATTTGGGTGCATCTTCAGCAGAGGATGCAGCTCCTGGCTATCAAGCACCAGGCTGGACCCTGACAGGACCAATCTTCTTGCGAAGATTTGGGAATGAGATCAAGCAACTCCTGGCACTTACAGGGGTCTGTATCAACGTAGGAAGCTCTTTTACCCATTTTGCCCTACAAATAAGCATTGCAGAAAATGATCTGCTTCCTGTCCTTTAGAAGATGAAGGCAAGTAGTTGATACTCCTGTGGGAATGTTATTAGGTGTTCTATGTGAAGAGTGTCATAAATGAGCACAATGGGCCCTATTTTGCCAATTAATAGGAATTTTATTATTACAGAAAGCAAAAAGCAAAATCAGCGCTGGGCGACAGGGGAGTCTCCGCTCCACCAACTGCCGCGCCCCAATGTTGCACAGGGTTGTCTTTTTATTAGTCTCTGTTTCCGGGATACGTCAGCTTTCAGCCTCGGGACACGTCAGCTTCTAGCTTCTTTCTTGCGCATGCCCCAGCTTGTTGCTAGGGGGTCTTTTCTGCCTCCTGGTGGTCGCGGATGAAGGCTCGGAGGGTCTTCCTCGGTGTCCTCCCCTTGATCCTGTAACTTGGAATATCTTGCGGTTTTGTTAGTCTCATGCTTGGCTTTGTTTACAGTTTGAGGTTTCCTGAGTTTCATAAGCACATTTCGCAAGCATAATCTGGCAAGCATATTTACAACATATCATTTCCTGCTTAAATGAACAAAAAGGTCAAGTTCTCACACCACAATCCCCCCTTTTTCTTTTTCTCAATCTTCTTGTTCATTGTACCTAGTTAATTCCTTTCTACTAAGTTCTAAACAATCTTCTGCTTCTTCTTTATTCAACGGTTCATATTTGGCTCTTATTAACATTAAATGGGCTGCTTCCAACCTCCCCTTTACAATGGAAATTAATTTATTAAATATGCAAGGCCCAAAAGTTAATGTGAGAACAAGCAAAATTAATGGTCCTGCTATTGTGGATAAAAGAGTCGTTAACCAAGGGGAGTGTGTGAACCACGATTCATACCAGCTTTGTTGAGCTTCCCTCTCTCTCTTTCTTTGTTCTAGCTGTTTTCGTAATTCCGCCATTGTATCAATCACTATTCCCGTGTGATCAGCGTAGGTACAGCATTCCTCTCTTAAGGCCACACATAACCCCCCCTGCTGTAGGAACAATAGGTCTAATCCCCTACGATTTTGCAGCACCACCTCCGATAGAGACCTTACTGATTTCACTAATCCATCTATCGCCTTCTCAATCCTGCTCAAATCCTCATCTACTGAAATCCTTAAATTTCTCATTCCTTGTTGTTGGTTCACTAATGATGCTATTCCAGTCCTTACCCCAGCTCCCCCAATACCTAGTAACACTGCGACCGTAAGTGCTGTAAATGGTTCGCGCTTCACTAGATGGTACCCCTGGGTAGTTTGGTGTTTATACACATAATCCTTTGAATGGTATGAGATCCGAGGAATGATGAGAACTTGCATGCAATAGTCTGCTGTTTTATTGAACTCATCAATAGCTAAGCATGGAGTAACTCCTAGCTTATTACAAACCCATTTTGTGTTTGTCGCAGGAACTAACTACTTGGCTGGCTTTTGAGGGTCCCTAATTTTTATTTGTTTCTGACAAAGGTGTTCTTTGTCTCTTGGGACATTGCCTATGCATTTCTCTTTCCCGTTTACTTGTGCCATGGATATTCTGGGAGAATTATTCCTCCATAGGCATTCCCTGGGGTTCGTTCCATTCATCCGCCGTATCTTTGCGGGGGATCCTAAGGCTTCATAAAACGGAGGCCTAATCATGTAACACAACCAACACCCATTTGTTAAGTTTGAATATGTATGGTTTAGAACTTCGAAAGTGGCTTGCATCATCTTCTATAATGTAGTTTGTATCTTCTCAGGTTTACTTGCAACGGGTAGAGTGGTACTATTAGAGGGAATAGTGGTGTTGCCTAAGGTGTTATTGACTTCTTCTTCACTAATTACATGGTTAGGTCCTACAGTGTTGCCTAAGGTGTTATTGACTTCTTCTTCACTAATTACATGGTTAGGTCCTACAGGTCGATCAGAGGGTGTTATTTCTTTCTTTATAAGAAAATGCCCTCCCCGATCTTTCCCTGCTTCCCATAGTCTTATCCCCCATGTTTTGCCAATCAACCACCCTATATCTGAGGGATTGCTTACATTGATCAATATTTCCTTACAAGCCCCTGGGTTACCATCTGCTCCTCCAGCTTGCCATACCTGTGTGGGCGTGCATCCTTGTGGCCATCCTAATTTTATATTTTTATCCGGCCCCCCTCCTGGTGGAAAGCCGTGTGCAACTGTCTCACAACCCCAATATGCACAGTAATAGTGTCCGGGGTAGTTGCAATAACTTTTCCCTGGGTTTGAGGCTGGACACATATAAAATCCTAATTGAGTAAGACATGGCCACCCAGGGCTTCCTGGTAATAGGTCGCATAAGTTTGTTCTAAATGATGGAGTACCCGGTGTAGTCTGAGTGGCTAGTGTCTTCTGATCTTCCCATCTAATCAATGACCACGTAAAAGGCTCATGCGATGCCCTTGTCCCTGGTATTATTGTAAAAATTACCCAAAGTGCACGAATGCTTGATTTCAGGACACTAATCATTTTAGGATTCTTTGTATTTCTACAGTGGCTTCCTGGAGTCCATAGTTTCCTGGTTCTTTTTACCCCTAAAGCGACTTCCTCCACCATTTCTTTCCCTCTGCCTCGCCCGTCAGTTCGGTTGCTGCGAACTACGGGGTCTGTCATCTTCTCGGCAGCAAGGATGTCTTCAGGAGGGGACTCTCGCTTTGTTATAGGGTATGCGGACTCAGGTTTATTGAGACTCCTTTTATTCACCACTGAATGCCGAATTTAACTCTTATTTCCTCTTCTTTTTCTTAATGTGCAGGTTCCTAAATTGTGCAACCCACTTCTCTACTTCTACTTCAAGATTTTCCCCTCCCTTCAAAGGACCTATTATAGAAGCCCTAGTATGTGGAACTAAATGTGCGCACCTTGCTGCTAATATTCTAGAGTTGCTGTAAATTCGATGCCTACGTAACCACCCTTGTACTTCCCACCTTGCCCACGCTATTATAAGTTGTTCAGGGGCTTCATAAACTTCCCTCCATCGAGAATAAGGTACTCTATTTTCAGTTTCCAAGGCTAATCCCCAATCGCTTTCCCTTGAGTCCTGACTCTGACAGGTCTTGCACCACAGATGGTGTATATCTCTTTGCTTTACCCAATAAACCTTATCACAACCCCCACAATTAAAAGCCACCCATGCCTTGCAACATTCCTTCTTACAACAACAACAGGGTTGACTACGGAGGGGTCGGAATGGGAGGGATTCTCTATTTCTATGAGTCTCTATCCACCAGAGCCAGTCCTCGGGAGTTTTACATATGGCTTCACGAATAGTTAGGTCGTGCTTTCCCAGTTCCCATAAATAAGGCCGTAAACTCAATGTCAATTTTTGATGTATCCTCTTCTGATCTTCCAGTGACAATCTCTCCCACTGTTCAATCATTCACTGTTTGGGGAGTTCTGGTGAGGGTTAACTTTAAGTCTTCCGGAGGTGCTTTTACTCTCCACTGATGCTCTGGTTTCCTCTGAAATCCACCGGGATCTACTGGTCCTTTTATTTGGGTAGCATGAGTCCATCCTCTCTCAGCTGTCCTTATAGCAGAGTCAGTTGTAAGCAGGACCAAGTATGGCCCTTCCCATTTCGGAGTTAGGGGGTGTTCTTTCCAACTCTTGATCAGTACCCAGTCTCCTGGCTGCACCTGGTGTAACATAAGATCCAGAGGGGGTCTTTGGGTCCATATTCCTTTTTCCCAAAGTTGTTTCCTATATCTCATCAATACCACTAAATATTTGTTAAGGTACTGGTCATTAATATTTGGATTGGTTTGAGTCCTTTCTGCATCATAGGGCATTCCGTATAGCATCTCGAATGGAGACAGCCCTATATCTGCTCGAGGTTGTGTTCGAATATTCAAAAGGGCTAATGGTATACATTTAATCCACGAAAGTTTAGTCTCTAACACCAATTTAGTGAGTTGTTTCTTTATTTCCCCATTCATTCTCTCTACCCTTCCTGAACTTTGGGGGTGCCAGGGAGTATGTTGTTCCCATTTAATCCCTAATGCTTTAGCCAGTTCTTGTGTGACCCTTGATGTGAAGTGAGGGCCTCTATCAGAATCTATAGCTTCGGGTACCCCATATCTGGGTACTATTTCTTCTAGTAGGACTTTTACTACAGTTCGAGCTGTTTCCCTAGCCGTTGGAAAGGCTTCCACATAGTGGGTAAGGTGGTCCACCATTACTAAGAGATATTTAATTCGTCCCACCCTCGGAAGCTCAGTAAAGTCGATTTGTAAGCTTGAGAAGGGTCTTTTTGCTAGAGCCCTTCCTCCTGGGGGTAATTTCCTGAGGTTTCTACGGTTTACCTGTAAACAAGTGGGGCAACCCTTAGTGATGTGCTTAGCCAAGTCATGCAGTCCAATACTCATAAATCTAGTTGTAAAATGATCTACTAATCCCTGAGCTCCCCAATGTGTCTTTGCATGTAATCTGTATAAAATTTGTTGAGCTACTGCTTTGGGTAATACTTCCCGGCCATCTTCCAATTTCCATTTTCCGCTTTCCTCTTTAACCCCCATTTTTCTTAATTTTTCTACCTCTTCCCTCGTGAAGGAGTGTGATGTGGTGTCCTCCTCTAGGACTTCAGAGTTCTCCTTTTCTCTTTCTCTTAATATCATTTGTCTTAGGGCTGCCCTTTTAGCTTCCTGATCAGCTGCATTATTTCCTCTATTTTTAAAATCAATTCCCCTTTGATGTCCTTTCAAATGTACTATGGCTATCTTCTCTGGGGCCCTCAAAGCTCTTAATAATTTAATTATCAATTCCTGATGAATTAAGTTCTTTCCTTGTGAATTAATCAGCCCTCGTTCCTCCCAGAGTTTCCCGAA
>VZTR01028509.1:931-11199 GCA_013400775.1 Chaetops frenatus
GGGGGGGGAAGCCCGGCCCGGGAGAGGGGAGGGCCGGGAGCCCCCTCCTGGAGTTCCATTCTCCTCTCCCTCAGGCAGGGAGGGGGAAGCAAAAAACAACCTCAGAGCAACAGCAGCACTGCCCGAGGCGGGGGGGGGGAAACCCGGCAGGGTCCCGGGGTCCTGGCCGCAGCCCCGGCACGGCCGCCAGGCCCTGGGGCCCGGAGCGGCCGGCCAGGGCCATGCCGGAGTTACCTTCCCCGCGGGCGGAAGTCGAAGAGAGCTTCAAACTTCCCGCTCCTAAAAATGTAAGCTTCGCAAAGACGCCCCTAATGTTCAAGTGGCTACATGAAGTGCCCATCTTAAAATTAGCCAATCCGTGGGCTCCTCACCTCTGCTGGAAACTGTGCCCCGGCGGAAGTAGAAAAACAACCCCCCCCAGGAAGGAGAGAAAAAAAAAAGTTGTTGTCCTTTAAACCACAACAATATCCTAATTATGATACTCCCTCACTGAGTCGTTCATACTCTTTTCTAATGAGCAAAGGTAATACAAGAGGCAAAGGAAATATCTGTAAGATATGTTATGGAAGAGAATGCAGAGTCCCTGTACTCTTAGAAAGCTTGACTTTTTGAAGCAACAAATGTATTGAAAAAGGTCTATTTAGAAGCATTATTGAAATTCACTTCAAGTATATGGTTTGATCTTTGTGTGTTTATTGCTAAATGGAGAACAAAGCTTTTTCTATCTCTTCTTGTGTTTGGTGGGGGGAGGGTGTGACAAATACATAGCAGTCTAGGTAAAACGCAATGATCTTTTATTGTCAGCAAAAATAACTGTAAGAAAATCCACAAACAAAAAATAAGAACAAAAATTTTTTAAAAGTTAAAAATACTGTTTCTGTAGACATACTAAAAAATCCTTTAGATAAGTGTCAATTTAGTTCAAGGCAATAAGAGTATCAGGCTTATCTTTTGTAAAGCATGTTGGGTTGAGCTGTGTTCCTTGAGTATAAAAATAAAGCCAAATCTTTCTCTCAGTGATTTCCCTTTTTGAGCCATAAAAGGAAATATTTTCCAGAGTTCACACAATAATTAGATAGTAGAGACATTTTCACCAACATTTTAGCTGGAGTTCTTTAAATGACCTTTTCCAGTTGTAGAAACAACCCTCAATTTATCTTGCTAAATTTCCAGAGAATATGGCGCTTCTTATGTCAACATTTTATAAAGTAACCTCCATTAGAAAGAAAAATAATTAATTATATTTTTAATAATTTATTGTAAACTCTCATAGGACATTATATTCTTTACCATTACTGTTCAAACAACATGGTATGTTCACAGTATTGTTTTGGAAAATGAAAACTTCCTTACCTTTGTTGTACTTTGAAACTGATTTGCTGAGACATCATATGAATTTTGTCTGAATTAAATTTTAGGAAATCCAGCCCTATATTTAATCAGAAAACCATCTCATAGAAGGAATTAACAAGAAATATCCTATATTGAATTTTAATTAGTTGTGATCAAAATTGAAAGGGAACAGAATATTCTAATCGATGACACTCCTTTATCATCATAAATTCTGGACTTCATGTATATCCTATAAATCCCCTTGTTACATAATTATATATGGAAAATAACTTTTGGAGATTCTTCCCTAGCAAATATGCAAACGTGAGAGGCTGTAAAAGTGCATGGATGTAGACTCCAAGACAAGCTATTTCAAAACAACTAGGACTTCCCTTCACTACTGCTTTTTATGAGAAACAAAGACAACTGCAAATGTATTCATCACTGATATTCTGAAAGGCTTCAGAGTTTGAGTTTGTACAGAAGGTCATAATGTCATTGTTGTAGCCTTTTCACATTGTTTGAAAACAGATGGTATGAAGTCCTAAAATATTCTTGCTGTCACAGTTAATGATGGAGCCATGGACTAATTTCCAGTACACAGGTCAAGGAGTACATGTTGCCTGTACCTTGGCACTCTATTGAGATTAAGATTCTTTTCCCTATGTCTTCTATAGAAAAAACCCAAAGCATGCACAAAACCTAGGATTTGTGCTGCTCCTCAAGAATAAAGTTCATGATCTGAGCAATTGGAGTACCAAATCAGGCCACAGCTTTTCTGTGCAGGTAGTCATGTGAAGTGTAATCCAATGCTTACTAAAAATACAGCAGCAAATAGGAAACTACATGCCTTGCAGTTATACACAAGTACACAGGACAAACAAGGTCAAGTGTTGCAGTAAACAGTGAAAATTCTGCTTTAAAATTTCCATACATTCCAGGACAGTTGAAAAGACAAAAAGCTCTTTCTTACAATTTGCTACCTCTTATTTAAATTTATTAATAAATTATCCTCTACCACATTTTTCACAAAAAATAATACCTTGCAATTTAACCCTGTAGATCCAAGTTCCAGGTTTTTCTGTGACACTCTATATTAGCCATAAAAGCCATTCAAATATTTGCAAATTGACAATTAGTGTTTATAGGGCCTTATTGCACTTGAAGAAAGCCCTGGAATAATTTCTAGTATTTTTCTCTGTATATTAAAAAGACCATAATTCACATATCTGAAATGAGTAATTTTAGTTATTATGTCATGCTGTGAAGCTCATTTTTCCCTGTTCCTAGTTGTTAACAGGATATATAGATGTTCCATATTCAAAAAAAGAAAAATATTTTTTTAATGGAAATATGAATGGGAAATATGTAGGTAGACTATAAAGGTCTTGATAATTTAAAATAATTTAGGTATTGGGAGAAAAAAAACCTGCAAAAGTATTTCTCTTTTTATTATGTTTTTCTTTTTTTTCCTAGGCCACACTTACTAGGTATTTATACAATGTGAAGTAATTGAACCAAAGGGGCTACATGCATTATTATCAGATGGAATATATATAATGAACACACCTGAGATCTGCCAAAGCCCTGCCTTTGGGAAGATATTTCAGACAGAAAGAACTCTTCAACGTCACCCCTGATCCTGAGTATGTTTGAAGGCCATTTTCTGCCTGTACAGGAAAGTCAGTGTTGGTTAGGGCCTTTTAACTTTGCTTTACAGAATGATTCATTCATAGTCTGTGTTACTTCAGGAGTCCCTCTGGTGTCAGGTAGTCTTGTGCAGATGTGTAGAGTCTGTGAACCTGGCTTAGCCTCATTCAGGGCAACTGAAAGTATAACCATGGAAGAACAGAGAGGGAAATAAATTCTGTTTAGTACAGGGTTGAGGTAGGTTACATCTGCCTTTATGCTGGGAGTAAGAGGCCTTAAAGATTTTCCCTTTGTCAACATTTGATTCTTGATCTGCTCCAAGACAGGATGGCTGCAAGCTCCCTTTTATTCAAGACTTTTTCAATTCTACTTAAACTGACTCTTGTTCTTAGTTTCTTTGTATTTTATCAATATGTCTCAAAATAAACATTTTTTTCAGAATGGAAAATTATTTAAAAGTTTATCTGACAAGTTTTAAATTTTTCTTTTTCTGTAAATTTATATGGAAAAATCTTCCACCCTGTTTATGGGCTCAAAGCTGTATTTTTAAGAAGACAGGCACTGTGAATGTTCTAGCATTTGTTTACATAATATGGAACAAGGATATGATAATAATCTTCAGATTTTCCTATGCCCCAAGCACTGGCTGCAAGTAAAAGGCTATTATTTGTGCAAAGCCTTTAAGAAAAAGGAGCAGTAAAACCCAATCTGTTGTCTCTCAAAGCACCAGCAAAGTGTTCAAGAAGTGAATGATCATTAATTCCCCTGACAGAAATTATCCCCATTCAACTTGCTCTGGATTTGTAAGTCCTTGTGAGAGACAGAATCCCAAAAGAAATTAAAGCTTCCCTATTTCAGTGGCTAATGACTAAATACTTTGAGATAATTTATTTGCTGGCAAAAGAAGGAAGAATATGTCAGAAGACTGTACAAAAGTAGAGTAATTACAAGTACTACTTGACAAAATTATACTGAGGCAGTCTTAAGGAAGACTAAAACTATTTAACTAGCAATCCATTAATTCATTAAGAATGCAATTTTTTACTTCAAGAGAAATAATTTACATTTTGTATAATACTATATGATTTGATTTCTTCTGAACACTGAATAAATGAAGGTCAAGAAAGAGTTAAATTTGAAATGCTGAAAAGCATTACAAGATAACTAATGGCCATGCCTGTGTAATGCTATAGATGCTCACATGCCAGAAGCATGGATCTACATTTGTTTGCTGACTCTCTGTCCTGTTGTATGGGTATGGTTTGAATGAGAAATTTTGAGCAAATTGTGGTTCCACAGTCCATTTTGTCTGACAGCCACAGTGAGCTGAGTGAACTTTGGATCAGTTATCAGTTTTTGTTGTAAGTGAATACTTATAACTTGATGTCATTGCACTTTAAAAACTTTAAAGGGTTATGAGAAGTCAGAAGATGTGGCATCCCATTGCACCCTCCAGTGCCTCCATGTGCTGCCTTTGTGTCACAGTGGCATACCAAGTTAAATGTCTGGGACTGATTGAGTTCCATTTTGTTCTTCACAACCTAGGAAATCCTTTTACTGGTATGCAGAAGTGTGTTCTTTGCATTCCCCATTCTGCAGAGGTTTCCATCGGAGTCTTGCCTTTTTTATTAATCATAGTGAGAATGTAAATATGTAATATGTAATTTCAAAGTAATTATTTTCAGTGCTTTCTTGAGTATAGCTTTATTATTTTTTCATCTTTTAAAGTCTGACTAGGCATTGAGTTATTTTGAATGTGTCTATTTGGTAAATGCAGAGGGCTTTAAACTCAGTTGTTTGTTTATTATGCTTTCAAACATTTTGAATATCTGTTTAGTATTCAGTGAAATACTGTGGGAAAAATCATCTGTACTGCAGCTGCAATGAAACCACCTTTTTGTTTGATTTTCAGGAAATTCAACGTGTCTGTGTATTCACATTTTTCTGGTTTTTTAGTGGTTTAGGGCTTTGTCACGATCCGCTTAATAGAAGTGGGGGTCGTGATGGTTCGTTATCTGATCTCAGGGTACAAAAATNCTTGCCTTTTTTATTAATCATAGTGAGAATGTAAATATGTAATTATATGTAATTTCAAAATAATTATTTTCAGTGCTTTCCTGAGTATAGCTTTATTGTTTTTTCATCTTTTAAAGTCTGGCTAGGCATCGAGTTATTTTGAATGTGTCTATTTGGTAANTTAGTCAGGCCTGGGCCAGGGTCTCAGTCTCTGTCCTGGGTGATGGCCGTGAGACAGATGATTTTCAAACCGTCTCTCACAGGCTTTAGAAAGAATAAAAAAGTGCAGAAATTATAGACTTAACCATATTTAAGTGAAGCAGCTCAAGAACATAAGTGCTGTCCTCACTTTAATCTCATCTGGCTTCTTGAGTTCATCTCAGAAGTTTGAATTGTAGGAAAACACTTTAAAAAATTATTAGTATTTTACTTTTTTTTCCTTCCTTACAAGCATTAATCTACAGGAAAAGCACTGAAATTATCTCAGGTTTTTCCACTGTCTTTAGTGAGGATCCTAAAAGCAGAAAATATCTTTAGTAATGATCTGTTAATTAGGAATTGCCACTTCAGAGAGGCTCTTCACCACATTAGGTGATCAAAATAGACAGAACATTGCATGATCTTCTTGAACCTGGTTTAAGAATTTATTTATATGTACTATATAAGTACTAATGACCTCTTTCCCACAAGGCTTCGATCTCTCATTTGTGTTTTGACTGGAGAAATATCCTAGTTCTTCAAAATATTTTATAAGGAGTATATAGAGAAATGCAAATCCAAAAATTACCCATGTAAAAATTGGTCCTTAAAATTCTTATCATAATCACTGAAGTTAGATCAGGAACAAATGTAGTCTCCTGACCTTAAAATTCTAAAAATGAGCTTACCTGTAATGCTTCAGAAGAAAATGAAATTTTGCCTAAATTGATATAAGAAAACTAAACCACATTGGAGCTGCCATTTTAGTGTTTTGATTTTTAATTTTGCAAAACTTATGTTTTCTTGAATGAGGTTTCTTATAAAACCTTTTCTCTCTGGTCTTGTTCTTAGAAGATATTAATTAGCATACAAGTGGGGTTTTTGTTTGTTTTTTCCTCAACACAAAGTACATCTTTTTTAAATGTAATTAAAGTCTGAGGGCAAAACCTGAATGTTAATATTTTCATGCACAAATTCTGATATCGAATTTTTTGAAGCTGTACTTACCATCAGTGGCTAGTGGATTCACAGTGTTCTGCACCTATCTGAAATAATCATGAGACATCTACCCCATAAGAGTTGTATATCTAGAGCAAGCCTTGAAGAGAAAAGGGAAAGGAGGTGTTATAGCAGAATGCTGTAAAAATTATGCATTTTAAAATGTTCTTTTTCTCAATTCTGGTCTTGATAAAAAATAAAAAATATCCTACCCAAAGAGTAACCATATCCATTTTAGTTCAGAAGGTTCCCTGTGAAACTCAGGAACTTTGAAAGGAATCTTAGAGGAAATTTCTTATTTCTCTCAATTTAGAATGGTTTAGAATTGTGGGAGGCCAAAAGAGAATGAAAATGCTATTTTTTGTAAATATAACTATCTCAGTTCTATACTGTGGATTTAGATAGGAGACATTTTCATGGTCATGAAAGCCAAAGCATAAGATATCCTTGGTAGGAAGAGTATCTTAAGAAAGCTGAGGTTGCTGATATCTCACTTTGTTATAAGGATACACAGAAGTAGAATTGAGTTTTAGTGGATGCTTTCATATATAATTCCCATCACATATGAATATTTCATTTCCTATTCTCTGTGCTCCTTACTGACTGAACAGTAAATAAAATCTCAGTTGGCGTTTCTGCACTGATCTCTTTCTTGGGACTGTATTTTGATGTGAGCACTTCATCCATCTGCTTACTCTTAAATTTCCTCTTGGGCTTAGAACACAGGTGCTACTGAAAGATAATTTGTTGAATATTTGATAAAGTTTGCCTTATGTTTAGTAGTAATGAAAGGTCACCACCCTTGTTTATTGGGATTTCAGCTATCCTGTGCTGACTGCATGGAACTATTGATGTAAAAGAGATCAAGCAAATAGGTGAGCACAACCTTTAAGGTAAAAGTCAATAGTTTTTAAAGACATAATTTACTACAGTACAACTTTACTAATATAAAACCACAAGCATTTATTGGTTTCAAGAGGATCAAGAACTGTACCGCAGTGAATGGTATCTTGAAGACTAGGAGCATTCCTGGAGTGAACCCAATCTGATGTGTCTGAACAGGCTCTATTTCACAAAACATTTCAGAATATCATTACACATTATTTGCTTTCTATTCCAATAAAGAGATTGCTGTGTGTATTCAACATTGCAGTTAGCCCTTTTAAGGTAGACCCAACTGAGCGGGATTTCCTTTCCATCAGTCTCTTTATTTGACATGTCCTGTTTCACCTGAATTCATGAAGATCCTTTGAATCTGTGTTATTGCAATATTCAGACAAAGATTCAGACAAAAAGAAGACTGCTGTATATCATACTAAATTGATGAGCATAGTATTACTTGGTATTTAACTAAAACAGAATATTTGATACTGCCTTTGGCTTAACCTCTAAAGGTTTGTAAATCGTTAAAGTAAAACCATACAACTGCATCTTATCAAATGACAAATTGAAAATTAGACTTTTAGACAGCTATGCTTACCACAGGGAGGATTCTTTTCATTTTAGAAAACAAATCCTATTTATGGAATAGATGGTTCTCTTAAAATCGTCAGTGAGACTATTGTCAAATACCAAGTAGCTGTGCTCCATTTGAGTATTTAAAAAACTGTCATCTGTTTCTTCCAGGATTTTTTACAGTGTAATTTTAGGATGAGTTCCTGCAATTTTTCTTTAAAAGTAAAAGCCTCAAAGCAAGTCACATTAACGTCATTTTGATTTCAAGAAAACTCAAATTTTATCCTGGTCTGAGAGCTGGTGTTAAGATCTTCTAATACTGGATCCATTTATCAATACAGTAATGCAAAGATAAGCTCATAATTTGTGTATTTGGCATTATAGTGTTAATTACCTTGCACACACTGAGAATGTCCCTTCTAGCTTAGCCTTAATATATCAAATTGAAAAAGAAAACACATCTTTTTTGTATATCAGTCACAACTGAACATGAAATTAATTCTGTTAGTTAAAAGTCTGTTTTCAGTATGAATCTTACTGCTGTGTTCTGCATGTTTTATGCTCTGCCTATGCAATGGGCCAGTCCTCTAGACCTTCATTGAATTGAAGTTTATAATGCCTTTTCCTGAGCAAAGTAGAGTTTAAGAGGATTTCGTGAGAAAATTGAATAGGGGTCAAAAGAGCTGAGTACATTTCAAGCAGCACTTTAGATGGAATAGCCAAAGTTGTGTATGGTAGCAAGCCAGATATACTTTTTATCTCACATCATCACCTGTGTTTCCATGAAAAGCTTTTAAAGGTGTGAATGTTTTTATTTTATGTTTGATAAAAGATATTTTATTAGATTTCAAGGGAAGATGGTTTTTTATTCTCTGCAATTTCTTTATTCTGAAGAAAAAGGGGAGCCTTGAAGAAGTCTTAAGATCTGTTTCAATACAAAATGATGGCAATTTTCTTCCATGCTGCAACTGGCAAAAATCTTCTCAAGAGTTTTACATCTCCTGAGTTGCAGGACTAGCATTCTATCCTAAAGTTTTTCAGCCAACTTATGGAAGAAGCCAGCTGATGGATACCTATGGAGGGTGATATGGCAGCTTTATCACCGCTTTTGATGAATGAAGGAATCAATGTCTGCCTGAATTAGATGTAGGTCCTGAAAGAAGATTTTGATAGCTTTACATTGCATTTTTCTATAATCTCAGTGACAATTGCAAGGATATATAGGAACTATATAAAATAGCTCCCTCAGCATGGCAGACACTTAACTAGAAGTATGATCACTACCCTGCTGGCAGGATCCTGCCAGCTAAAAAACAGCTCCTCTCTTGTTTGTCACAAGTGACCTAAGATGAGATGCCACCAGAGTGAGGTAAATGCATCTGGGACTATTTGCTTTATCTGAGATAAAAAGAAAGTATTTGAAATCTGTATGTCTTCTTATAGTGTGTCTTCTGTGTGGGGACTTGACCCCAATAAATGCCCCAGTTAGGACACTGAAAGAGTCTATCTTCTCCACCACCGTATCTGTGGTGATATTTCTGACACAAGCCAAGAACACCTAAATTAGCTGCACATGCCAGGAGGACAGGCTAATTCAAGATGCCATGCAGCTATATACACACATCTTGAAAGTGTCAGGTGTCTAACCTGTGTTGTAATCTTCCTGCTTTTACTGAAGTCTTCATTGTAGGTCCTGCAAATGCATCTGATAAACTTGCCAAGGTCACAATTAATCATCCACTCCTTGTAGGTTCATTAACTAATAGAGACTTAGGAACTAATATATCATATCTAAGAAATGTTATGCTTTTCACTCAGTATTACTGAGAAGTGCATGGCACACCAGATCTTTTCTATTCAGATATTGGCAACAACCTGCGATCTATTATTGGCAAGGTAGTTTCATACGGCCCCAATGGAGTTTATGTCAGTAAATGATAAAACTAGTTTACCACAAAAGAAAATAGTGAAGGCCCAGATTTTGTATTCCAAAGAGGGTCAGAAGCAATTTCCTAGATATGTTCCATCTTTTATTTTAAGAATGTTTTTCTTAGTCCTATTGATCAAGAAGAATATTCTTTAATCTAATATATCCTTAATCATGCACTGGGGATTGACACAGGCACATTTCTTAAAGATAGAATGGTGTATTAATTTGACTAACAGTTATTCTTTCTCATGATGAGGTCTGGATCATTTTCCCCTCTTTTTCACTGGTGTCATTCTCTCAGGACTGTCAAGTTCATGGCCTGTAGTCACCTCCTCTCTTGTATCTTTCTGGAAGATGATGATGGCAGCACAAATCCCATATTTACTGTTCAGGTTCTTAAGATTTTGTTATCCTGATTATTTTGTTTTCACTTTGTTATTAGTATTAGTCTAATAAAAATTAAAACAATTTTAAAACAGAAAACACCTACTTATTTTGATTTTTAATTAGGAAATTAAAAATCCAGGTTGTTTTAAACATATCAGTTTGTGAAACTATTCTTTGTCCCAGCTGAACTGGTCATGACTGTTTTAACCTGACTGAGCACATACATTTCAAAGAAGAAGTCTGTCCCAGGTTAGTTTCTCAGGATGTAAATAGTGCAAGATATTCTCAAAAAAAAAAAAAA
>VZTR01028509.1:39773-50905 GCA_013400775.1 Chaetops frenatus
AAGCAATTTATTATAAAATTAAGTTTAATGTATTTTTTGTCATTTTCATGTAGGAATTTAGATTACATTTCTGTGCTGCCAGAACAAGATTACTAAAAAAAGGTATAGATATTTTCCGCAAAGCATTATTCAACTTTTTTTTTTTNTATTATTCGTTTTTTTATAATTATTTCATGATGCTACTGGTGCTGAGAAAATGTATATGGGTCTGTCCAGGCAAGGTGAAACAAATTGGGTAAAGCTGTATAGTGCCCACTTGGGAACAGAAGTTTATTTTCTGTGCTTATAACAAATTTAAAAGCACAGCCTTAGATTTTACACTGTTATTAATCCTGTAGGTCAATCACATTAGAAAATTCTAGTAATTATTATTTGTGTGTAACACTGGAGAGAGGATGCTTTTTAGATGTGAGGCTGGTTTTTCTTCCTTTTTTTTTTTTTTTTTTTTTTTTTTTTTTTTTTTTTTTTTTTTTTTTTTTGCCCACTCTATCTCTTCTGCCCATCATTAAGTACCAGGATGCATAAAATTTGTATAAGCTTTAATGCCCAGCATTACACTGAAAATTTTTACAAAAAGAATTTTAAGAGAAAAGGAACATTTAGGGGTCTTGCATCTTAGCATGTTCCTTTGATTTATTTTCTGTTTATATTTACCTGACTTAAGGCATGAGTATCATGTTTTAGNAGTCTTGTCTACAACATATAGGAATAAGAATGTAATGACAAGGGTTCATTTAATTTAATAGACCTTCCCAGCTTGTCTTTGAAATGTCTCAATGACATGCACCAACAAGTAAGGCAGTTCATTTGATACAACCTTAATACAATCCAGGAGGTATTTTGTATTAATTTGCACTGCCATGACAAACCTAGATTAGGCCATTCTGGTGACAAGCCCATTCTAGTCTCACAATTGTTAACACAGGTAGAACTGCAAAAGTGGTGGGAAGTTTTATGCATCTGTTTACAGATCTAGAGATGCCTTTGCATGTAATAATGGAGTTGCCTGTCTAGCTTTTACATATTTAAACCAAGTATTTTAGCTTATGTGACAGATGGTAAAATCATCAATGAATTGCAACAGTTGTGAGAAGTGTAGGAAGAGGCAGCATTAAAAATTTCTGGGTCGCAAGATTGTTTCTAGGTTTATGAATTCTAACCCACACTTTTAGCTACAAACAGGTCTGATTTACTTACTATTGGTTATCTAGTTCCTTGTGATCGCAGTCATTTTTTGTTAATATTTTAGGTAGTTTTTGATCTTACCTTTCAGCAATATATATTTTTGTCTTTTCTACATTTGCATAGCAATGTATAGAAACACCTGAACCTCTGTCTGTAGTCACCTCTTGGGAAATTAGCTGAAAATGGCATTGGTGTGTATTCCCAAAAGCTAACTTTAGGATGATCTCTTTAGGGTGCATCTCTGGTCAATGCAAAACCAGAAAGATAAATGAATTCTGTGGTTCAGCAGGGTCTTAGTGTCTGTCACCATTAAGAGTGAAGGGAGTGAAAACTACATAGTTAGTGCCTAGATTTAGCTATAACACACATATTCTTTCTTGTATGTATTTTTGTCAAATTATGAAACTATATTACTGATTGCTTTGACTAGAATTGGACCATTGTTCCAGGCTGCACAGCTTATGCTTTGTTGTGATGCTGCTAAGATAAAGTACCAAGTATTCAACCTTGTTAATTAATATGGAGTATGTCATTGTGGAAAAGGTTCTAAATTGTATTCTGATGATTAGCCTTGTATAATATTAATCACATACAAGTTGCCAATTATTTACATTTTAAATCATTTTCAAGATTTCTTTTATATTTTGAATTAATCCTGCTTTCTAGAATATACAGGACTTATTTCCAAATTGAACAGGACAAGAAAGTATCTCCCCAACAAGGAGAAATAACTATTGACATGCTGTACAGATGTCCTAGCTTTAAAGAATCATAAAACCTAAACCTGTGTCACACTAAACCTGTTTTTCTTTAGAACACATGTGACAACACAAAAATTTGTGGAATTTATTATGAAGAATGAGAAAAGGGAGGAATGTCTGACAGTAAGTGGGTTTGTTCATAAGCTCAAAGATATTAAGATCCTTTTCCTCAAGGCACAAATGATAACAGAAAATGTCTCCTTAGAAGTAATATTATTTATTTGCTGTATGCTATGGGGAATAAAACAAATAAATGAAGGAAGGAATGTGCTTGCCCATTCACAGCCATAAATTACTCATTGTTCAAAATAATTTGAGTTGTCAAGTGTACAAGATTTCATACTGTTACTTGAGAAATTATCTTCTTTTATATGTTACTGTATTCTCCTTTGTTCATGCTCTTTATTTTGGTTGATCTAGTTTGTTATTGTCAGTGCTTCATGCAGAGAAAAATATGTTCTTTCTATTTTATTAGAGCACAGACATTTCAACACACATTTTAGAGGTCACTACATGGTGACAATATAAAATTCTCATTGCCTTGCTTTCTTGTATTTTCTGGTATTTATTTATCATGGCATCGCAGAACCATAGAACGACCTTGGTTGGAAGAGTCCTTAAAGATCATCCAGTTCCGCCCCCCTGCCGTGGGCAGAGACACCTTCCACTAGACCAGGTTGCTGGCCATCCTGTCTGGCCTTGTACACCTCCAGGGATGGGGCATCGACAATGCCTCTAGGCAACCTCTTCCACTGTCTCACCACCCTCACAGTAAAGAATTTTTTCAAGATATCTAATTTAAATCAACATTCTTTTAGTTTAAGGCCATTTCTCTTTGTCCTATCACTACTGTTTTGTGTCCTATCTCTACACTGTTTAGCCTTGTAAACAGTCCCATACCAGCTTTCTTCTAGGCCCCTTCAGGTGCTGGGAGACTGCTCTGAGATCTCAGAGCCTTCTCTTCTCCAGTCTGAACAATCACAACTCTTTCAGCCTCCCTTTCATAGGACAGGTGCTCCAGCCCTCTGATCAATTTAGTTGCTTCCTTTGAACTCACTCTAGCCNTATTTCATTGCTATTTAAGAGAGCTTTGCTTTAAGCAGAGAAAGGGTTCTCTCTTGAAGTTTAGAAAAAAAGGAGCTTTTAACTTTGTGTGATAGTTTAAAAAAAAAAAGAAAATATTAATGTTTGCTATAGTTCTTAATATAATGCATTTCATAATACTTTATGACTTACCCAGTGTAAAAGCTACTTTCTCCTGCCTGTAGGTACAGCCATGAGAGATGAAATATTCTATTGTAAATACACATTTCTAGTGGAGCATCTATTTACACATCAAACATCCTTATCATCTTATCATAAAGATGTTGAATTTAAATTTAAAAAATCTACTGAAACAGTGCCTTATTTATAAAACTTAAAATTGGTTTGAAAGATACATAGTACAAGGACTCAGATAAAAGCAAAATATTAGATAAATGGAGAATCCAATTCTATTTTTTTCTAATCTTAGCTTTAGTTTATATCTTAAGGAATGAAATCACTAATGCCTTGTCCTTGTTTACTAGAAATGATGATTTTACTAGTCTCCAGGATCATTCAGAATTTCCATGAAACTGAAGGTTTGTTTAATGCAGTCATATAAAATTTTCCAGGGTTGTTCTTGGAGAAGCGATGTGTAAAGATGCTTAATCACATTTCCCCCTTAACAGCAGATTGCTTCCACTTCTACTTTAACATTCATGCAATCATTTATGCATTCATGTGGTCTGGAATTTATTGTTAAATTTTTCTCCCTATAAGAGTAAAGCTGTGTTCCCAATGAAGATACAAGGTGGGAGGATATGAAAATTGGTGATATGGATTCACATAGACATTTCGCAGTTGTACAATTTGTTAAGCTGGGGTTTGTTGAGTCTAGAGATGCCAGTCATTTTTACCCTGAGTAATTGGACTTTATAGACTGATTATTACAGTGTATTAAAAAGGATCAAAAATTAAAAAGGCCAGGCACAACAAGAAAGCTGTGGATTACATGCCTCTTGCAGCAAAATTAATGTTAAATAAAAAGAGAAAAAGTGAAGGTGACTTCTACTTAGTTCTTGGTGTTTGTGAGATATGAAGTGCAATTTAATTCACAGGTGGAACGGCATTTCCAAATTGTCTTAAATTAGTGTCTCTTTGAAGAGATGAATAGCACTGTTGAACAGAGAACTCCCTGAGACATGAGAAGTGAGAGCTGCCTTGCTGTGCAGTCTAATCTAAGTCTAATCTATGCAAAAAGTTGCAGCTTCCCCAGCTGAGAAACTCTGAGGACCTGCACTGGATCCTCTGAACAGTGCCAAAAGTGCCAGCCTGTCTACAGGCTTTAGTGTCACACTACTCATTATTTTTTTAAAAATGCTACAATTTCTGTAGATATCAAGGTTGGTGACTTACTAGATGGATTTTTTTTTAAATTTTATTTTTGGGAAGGGGAGGTGAATTTTAAGGTGCATTACTGACTTAGTACAAAAATAGTAAACACATCACATTCTTTGATCTTCAGTTGACAAGGCTACAATATTCTAGGAACTTCATATTTTGTTCCAATTATCTGTAAAAGTCTCAATTGTTGATCTGCTTGATCATTGTTGTTATTTTCATAGAAATAGTGACCTCATTCTTTTTAACCTGCCTTATCTCTGAAAATAATTTTCAAGCTGACTTTCATTTTTACCATGGGCAAGTCTATGATGGCACCAAGTGACTGCTTGGATGATTCAGTTTTCCTTACTTCAGTCTGCTTCTAAAAACAATAGTGACTCTTGCAAAATAACATAGGCAGCCAGTGTGGATTCTTCTATAATTTATAGAGCAGTATAAAATGCAAGAAAATTATCTCAGAGATACTGCTTTTCTGAGAAAATATTCATCAACTACCTGCAGAAACAAAGCTCCAGCACAAATCCTTCAGTATAACTTTTTTCTTTTTTTTCCTATTTCAGACTAAAAATATAAACCTCAAGTTTATTTAAACCTGAAAAATATTTTTAAAAATTAAACTTGTAATCACTATTATTTTAATAGAAACTTATGTAATATTTATAACCATAGATTACTATAAACATTGCATGTTAATTAGTCAGGGGTAAAAATAGGCTCAATTGTCATCTAGGAACCAGAAAGTGACTTTATCTTGTATGTAAAAATTAAATAAAAATAGGTCATTAATAGCCCTATCTTTTAGTGTTAAAACTCAGCTACTTTTATGTTGGGACAGTTCTTGATGAATTTTCTATATGATACTTTTTTTACTATCCATGCACTCTGGGCAGTAAAGTAAGTATGTAGGCTGGATACATGGAATCTTCTAAAAGCAGACAAAACTCAAACTTTCACTAGCACACCAGGTTCTGATATTTTCCAGCAATTATTTCTGCATCTCAAGATTGCCTCTCTGGCAGTGAGTCCTCAATATATTTTTATTCTTCACTGGCTGCAGATTGCTCAGGCTTCACACAAAAGATTCAATCTTAAAGTACTTTTAGATGAAGTTCTTTCAACTGTGAGTAGTATAGAGTGACTGACTCATTTCAGATGTGATCCCATAGAGAAAACATGTCATATCTACTGCACTGGAAGTGGAATCTAAAAAAGAAAACCTGGGAACTGAGGTTAAATTGAGAGTTTTTAAAAAGAGAAAATTGTGTGATTAAATGCTAGCCAAGAAATCTTCCAGTTTAATGTGTTATGCTTTAATTATGAAATGAATATTTTTAATCTAGTTTTGCATCATTGATTTTTAATTATTTTTTTTTTTTAGTGGCAGTGTGTTGTCATGGTTAGAACAGAAGCAGTATACAACAATGCCTTTGTGATGGCTGAGATGAGGTGATTTCTTCCTCTGAGCTTAACAGCTTCCTGAGCAAACCATTTTAAAGAAACAAAACTAGATATAACAAATGTGTTATTTAGACAGGTTTTGCTACATTTTATCAGACTTCCCCAAGGGACTTTGGCTTTACTATTCTCTTATTCCCTGATTCCCAAAGTTGTCATGTAACACAATGGTATTTAACAAATTTCATTTGGAACCTGATTCCACTCAAGGTCACTAAATTTTCAAACCCTGCAACCTATGCTGAGTAATCAACCTGCAGTTATTACTGCTCTCCTTTAGCATTGCAGTATAAAAAGAAAGACTTCTGAGAATTTTCTGAGGAAGAAAAAACCCCACAAATTATTTGTTAAACTGGGAAATGCAATATTGGTTACTGTATGAAGGTTCCGGGCCAGTGAAGGGAGCCTTGCTGTTGTCTTCTCTAAATTTAGTACCAAGTACTTTAGAAAGCTAATTTAATGTCAGCTGATATTTTGCATTCATTTTGAGGATATCTTTTGAACAGCTGGGTTTTAATGGAGAATGTTACATGATTTTTAAGTCAATATAGAAGCCCAGATTCTTTTAATCTAATCATAAGCCCTGAGCAGAGACACCCAAATTAATAGCACAGTTGCCTAGCTTCCCTCTAAAGTCAAGGGAGAGAAATGGGGAAAACTAACACAACTTACTACTGGTCTACATCTCAATGTCAAGGTCCTCTCTTTCCACTGGTTGTCTACAGAGCTTAGCATGATTTTCATTTTAGGCAATTGATTTAGATGAGAGAATCCAAGTTTGCTGAATATCTCATGGGATTTCAGGAGAATGTTGAGAGAAGGTCTAGTGAACAAACAATTCAATCAGTTTTCATTTAAGCTTGGCTCTTAGACCTAAATGTTTTCTCAAACTCAATTTTATAACTTTAATTAACGAAATTTAATATGCATTTTAAACTTATCCGAATAAGTAAAAACCTTAACAGTAATCACTGCTCTCTCACATTTCTCTCTCTCTGTTTTGGACATCAGAGCACTTCAGCACAAAATATTAATTGCTAGCTTGAATCAATCTTTTTCTGATATCTCATTCTAGGACAAATATGATGTTAATTTAGGGCTGTCAAAAGATCTAAGGTGTTTCTTTTATTATCCTCTTACATGCAATAACATCTATTTGGACCACAGAGGTGTTTGTGTAGGAAGTCTCTCTGAAGAAGGCAAGATTGCAACATGTATTCCAAATACAGAGAAATTACTTGAGATAATTCTCTGCTAATGGCGAGAGAAGTTTTCCTATGTAAAGACAAGTATACCTGGAAAAAATGCAACAATGTAAGCCAAGGATGATAGTGCTAAAAATCTTTGAATCTATTACTTCATCCACTCAAAGAGGTCTGAATAAGGGCCTGCATTTGATTCCTTTTGTGGGTATTTGTCCATATGCTTCAGTAGACTTTTGAACATACCAATGAGGTTAAACCCAATGTCTATCGAATCAAATGCAATTATATCCCTTAAATCTAATAAGCTCTGTGTCAGTCTTGTAAATTTTACAGTAGTCTGCACTATATTCTAATAGCTGTCTGAGTCTAATGCCTGTGAGGCAATTTGCTGCTCACTGCTCATATCTTGTCCTACATAAGTGGACAGGAGATTCAGAAACTTTGGAGGGAACGTGTTCCTCCTTATTTGCATAAGGCTTTGTTCTGTCAGATAAACAAGTTCTCCAAACAAGTCCCTGTGGTCAGTAACACTCTTTAATCCTGAAAAGAATTTTTTTAGTACCACTCATAATTCTGTAGTAGAGAACAAAATATTTGAGGTTTGGTTTGGTTTTTTTCCCTTGGAAAACCTAGAATTTCTCTAAATATTTTTCTCATTTTTCTCCCTTATGCGTATGAGCAGGTTTACAAAAGCACTTCAATAAGTACCATGAAAAATTGTGCCTGTGTAATAATGACATTCATAAATCTATGTATTTCTTGCACGCTTTCATGTGTTTCAGATAAGTCATGACGAGCTGTGGCATTGTTACATATTATGCCTGTTGGAAATAATAGTCCTCATCAAAAGCAAAATATAGTGCAATACTAGACTGTCATCTACTTATATCAGAATAATAATACTTTTAAGCCTTGTTGCTCACACTGTTCTATAAATTAGAATTTGAAACCTGCAAGATTCAAGAGGTGAAGTTTGACATACACATTTTACAACATTTTACAATCTTCTATAAATCTGTTGTTGCTTTCCTTTTTTTTTTTTATTTTATTTTTAATCTCCTATTTTGTAGAGGAAATTAAATAAATCTTAGGGTCAGAATTAGGTGTCCTTATACATGAGCAATAGCCCTGGTTTACAGAAATGGTCCTCTCAAATTACAGCAACAAGCTTTCAAGTAAGTTACTAATCAGTTTGAGGACAGGTTCCAGGCTCGAGTCAATGTTCAAATTACACCTGAAAATAAGGCATTACAAAATTCACAGTTGAACATGACTTTTTATATGCAACATGTATCATTATTTAAAAAGAAAATAAATACACACACACACACACACACACACACATATATAGTTAGCCCTGCACAGCTTTGTTTTCTTTAGGAAACACCAATGGTAAGAACTGATCTCCTAAAACCCCTAAATATTTTTTTCACAATCAAGAAATTACAAAAAAATTTTACACTTTTAACTTCTACCTCTGACTCTGATTTGTTGAATAAAGATACTCTTAATTTGACTTTTAATTCATCTTATTGTCATCTAACTGGCTTTCTGTGGAATAGCAAATAAATATTGTTAGCAAAAATGATTTTGATGTTTTTGTTGGCCAGCACATTTTCAAACTCTCTGCACTTCAAGTGTCTTATTTATGAAAAATAAAGGGCACTTCATATTTTAGAATATCTTTTTTAAAGACAGTTTTTATACTGCACTTTGAAGGCTGAGAAGTTTTCAGAACCTTTACTATAATCCTTGCCATTCTCCTAAAATAGAAAAACAAAACAAAAACTCACACCCCAGCTTTCCCTATGGGTGCAATGTCATGAGCAAAATGTTGACTCCTGAGTGACAGAATGTGACACACTCCAAATACAAAAAGAATTTTACACAAAAAAGCCATAGCTCATCATGTTAGTGTCTCTGTCAAACAGAAAAATTACATTTTCATGAGCAGTTGGTTACCTTTTCTGTTCAGTTTATGTCTCTCTTACATTGTAACAGTGGCATTTGATAGCAGGAATGTTGGAGGACACACACTAAGTAATTAATGATTTTCTAGTGTTCAACAAGATAATGTCAATGACCTAGGTGTCATGAAGTAGGAAGAAAAATTAATTCTCAAAACAGAAATTTTAATTTTATTTTTTTCAAAAGAATAATAAAATTTTCACTATTTAGTGATTGTCACGATCCGCTCAATACAAGCGGGGGTCGTGATGGTTCGTTATCTGATCTCAAAGTGCAAACAAATCAGGAGGAAATCAGTTTGCATCAACACACTACTCCTTTATTAAATCACAACTCAATAATGCGATAGGAGGGTGAGAAAGAGAGAGAGAGAGAGAAGAAAAAGAGGGGGAAATGGGGAGGACAGATAGCTACCAACAGTGATGAAGTCCTCATGGCCTTCTTGCCAATAGACTCGTCGACGAGATCCTCATGGTCCTCTTGCCAATGGATCCGTCTTCTTCCGTGGGGTGATCACGAATTGGTTGATTTTTGAGGGTCTCTTTATAGTCCTTTTCAGAAGCGGGGGGCGCCTGGCCACGAGGTGGGGAGAGTTTATACATCAACAGCAGGTGAGAGCAGGTACAGGACATTCTCAGCAGCAAAACTGTGTCCTGTAATCACGGTGGCAGCAAAACTGCGTTCTGTAATCACGGTGGTCTGCACCGGGGTTTTGGTCCAGTGGACACAATGCTTGGCAGACATTCACCTCTGGCAGCAGGCAGGTCTTGCAGGCAATGCTTGGCAGACATCCCGGGGCACACCTGCAGGCAATGTTTTGTAGACATCATCTCACCTCAGGCCGGCCAGAGCCAAGGTCTTCTCTGCCACCCAGGCCAGAACTAGGGTCTCAGTCTCTGTCCTGGGCGATGGTCGTGAGACAGATGAATCTCGAACTGTCTCTCTCAGTGATCAACAGGGTTCATGTATCAAGCATAAATTTATTTGACAGGCTGTCATCTGAGCACTTTTTCTGACATGGCTTTAGGATCCAATCACAAGTTATTGAAAAGATATCATTTGTAACCACTTACAGATAGTTCTAATGAGCATGTTTCTGAATTTTGCTATTTTAAATCCTTTTTTAAAACCTCATTAAATAAGAATTAATTTTGACATAGTTCTAAGTTATAAATCTAAAATAACAATCATCAAATAGGCTCAACTCTATTTGTGTAGGAGCAATAAATTTTGTTAAAGTAAGTTGCAATTTAAATTAATAAAGATTCTGACATATTTTTCTTAGTAGCTTCATGTCT
Organism: Chaetops frenatus; assembly: GCA_013400775.1. Taxonomy (NCBI): domain Eukaryota; kingdom Metazoa; phylum Chordata; class Aves; order Passeriformes; family Picathartidae; genus Chaetops; species Chaetops frenatus. The sequence continues at coordinate 50,073 of VZTR01028509.1, forward strand.
ATAGTACTACAGAAAAGCAATATTTTACATGTGTTTTGTCATTATGTAAATGATTATGTATACAGTAATAAAGTATGGTAAGTAGAGACTCAACTTTTTGATTGTCACAACTTTGAGAAAGTTGTGGATTTTAAAAGAAATGTCTCAATTTCTGTGTAGGTATATTTTGAAGAGCAACCTGTCTAGCATTTTCATTAGCTTGAAGGTTTGGTTTAGAGTTTTCAGAAATGAATATTAGTGATTAAAAAGTGTTGATAGCAATGCCATGGTACATGCTAGCAAAAACTTTAAATAAACATATAGTTGTAGGCCAGCTGAAATATTATGTCTGCAAATAAACTGCTTTTATTATTTTCTGTTTTCTCTTATGTTTTCTGAATAGCTGCTCCAACATAAAATATGTATTGTACAAATTTCATGTTTATTTTAGCTTTCTTTAGAGGAGAATTTCAAGTTCTCTTTTAAAAGTCTAACTCTTTATGATTTAAAAGATGACCATAACTTGTTTTTGTTGCAATCAGACAGGTGAGATGGTTTCCCTCATTCTAGATGAGGTTTAAAAAAACAACATGAGAGATAGGACATGCCCCATTAATTTCAATTAAGGTCTAATCTAAGGTGATGTTCTGTGGTCAGAGAACTGAGTATTTGTTCAGATGCCCTGGGATTTAGCTTTTTTGTTGTCAAATTTACCTTTTGGCTGAACTTGGAAATTAATTTGTTTTGGAAATTGTTTCTGTATTCCTTGTCATGCCCATTCTGCTAGTGATTATGCCTCCTCTCCAGCCCTCCTGTCCTGGTTTGAAGGACAGGTGTCTGCTAAGGAAGGCAGG
>VZTR01028509.1:51741-64583 GCA_013400775.1 Chaetops frenatus
AATGATTATGTATAAAGTGATAAAGTATGGTAAAGAGAGACGCAACTTTTTGATTGTCACAACTTTGAGAAAGTCGTGGATTTTGAAAGGAATGTCTCAATTTCTGTGTACGTATATTTTGAAGAGCAACCTGTCTAGCATTTTCATTAGCTTGAGGGTTTGGTTTAGCATTTTCAGAAATTAATATTAGTGATTAAGAAGTGTTGATAGCAATGCCATGGTACATGCTAGCAAAAACTTTAAATAAACATATAGTTGTAGGCCAGCTGAAATATTATGTCTGCAAATAAACTGCTTTTATTATTTTCTGTTTTCTCTTATGTTTTCTGAATAGCTGCTCCAACATAAAATATGTATTGTACAAATTTCATGTTTANACATGTGTTTTGTCATTATGTAAATGATTATGTATACAGTAATAAAGTATGGTAAGTAGAGACTCAACTTTTTGATTGTCACAACTTTGAGAAAGTTGTGGATTTTAAAAGAAATGTCTCAATTTCTGTGTAGGTATATTTTGAAGAGCAACCTGTCTAGCATTTTCATTAGCTTGAAGGTTTGGTTTAGAGTTTTCAGAAATGAATATTAGTGATTAAAAAGTGTTGATAGCAATGCCATGGTACATGCTAGCAAAAACTTTAAATAAACATATAGTTGTAGGCCAGCTGAAATATTATGTCTGCAAATAAACTGCTTTTATTATTTTCTGTTTTCTCTTATGTTTTCTGAATAGCTGCTCCAACATAAAATATGTATTGTACAAATTTCATGTTTATTTTAGCTTTCTTTAGAGGAGAATTTCAAGTTCTCTTTTAAAAGTCTAACTCTTTATGATTTAAAAGATGACCATAACTTGTTTTTGTTGCAATCAGACAGGTGAGATGGTTTCCCTCATTCTAGATGAGGTTTAAAAAAACAACATGAGAGATAGGACATGCCCCATTAATTTCAATTAAGGTCTAATCTAAGGTGATGTTCTGTGGTCAGAGAACTGAGTATTTGTTCAGATGCCCTGGGATTTAGCTTTTTTGTTGTCAAATTTACCTTTTGGCTGAACTTGGAAATTAATTTGTTTTGGAAATTGTTTCTGTATTCCTTGTCATGCCCATTCTGCTAGTGATTATGCCTTCTCTCCAGCCCTCCTGTCCTGGTTTGAAGGACAGGTGTCTGCTAAGGAAGGCAGGGGACCTCCCTTGGAATGGAAAAAATGTAAACCCTTTCCCTCCGAATTATCGTGATTCTGAAATTAAGGGGTTCACAGGCAAAGATATGGGAAATGGAATAACAGTTCTTTACTAGTATTTATAATAAAACAAACAAACAACAGCTACTATGGCACTACCAACAAACAGAAGCAGGAACCCAGTGAGCGCCTGCTGGCTTGCAGGCACCTTTGGTGCAGTGATGGTCACAGCTGGCAGGGGGGTGCTGGTGGCGCGAGCTCGGGGAGCACGTGGCAATGGTGTGGTGGATTCCCCCCCAACACACACACAGCCGGGATGGGGAGGGATGGAAAAAAGAAGTTTTACTTTCACAAACCCCCTTGAGCAGTNCCAGCAGCAGCTCCTCAAAATGTTCTCCCTGGCAGCCCCGAGCGAGAGTGCCAGTCCCCTCCTCCAGCCAAACCTCTTGCCAGCCCCAAAACTCCAGGATATCCCCCACCCTGCTGAGAGAAGAAAACTCTCCGACTGGGACAATACCTGCTCCCCTCAGCTCAATCACCTCTTTTGTTCTTCTTAAGTACCCGGCCATTATTGTCCCTTAGCAACTGATGGGCAAAAAATTCCACAGGTGAAGAGAAACAAAAGGGAGTAACACCCAAATCCCAACACCTCCTCATACAACAGCACTTGTGGGTTGATGGTGGATTCCCTTGCCATTGTATAACGGATCTAGGCAGCAGAGAGTCTGGGAACTGGGTCCTGCTCCGTGCAGCAGAGGATGAAGGTTGCTGGTTTCTCATGCCTGGGGGATACTATCAGCCAGCAACTAGGAAGCCTTGCAGATAAATAATTGAGTCCAGCTGGCACACACAGGGGAAAGATAACAAGCCTGGACACCATAGCAGAGGTCACTCAGGAGTTGTGGCTGGACTTACGAGGGAGGAAAGTGTCAGGATTCCATCCTGATACAATCTGTACATGAGAAGTACCTTACATAAATGTGTACTAAAGGGCTTTGGACTATCTGGGAATTAATTTCAGCCAAGTTCTTGCAGAGACTATGAAGAAAGATGATACAAGTTAGTATTTTGAGCTTGAAGCTGCCTTGCTGCAGAACACAACAGGTGCTGCATTGGACTCTGCTGTTGCCATGAATACTCAAGGTTAATCTTGTTCAGTATAGGTTTGAAGCTCTTGGTTTCTTATTTAATGTATTAGTATTAACTGGGAATATTTTCCAGTTGCAGCTAATACTCACTGATTTTATATATTTTATGATGCTTGGGGAGGAAGTGTTCTAATTTCAGGATGTGGGTTGTTCAAGCATCTCTAAATTATTAAAAGGCTCTAGATGGTATTTACATTCTTCCTTTTTTTAATTTTTTTTTTTTTTTGTCCATCTCACTTGAGAATCTGGCTGTGCATTTGTCCACATTTGATATGAACTACATTTTTACCTTATAATGTCTACTAATTTTCATCTTCTTTCTGCATTTATAGAATCATGATTTTGATGAATGTATTTCACTCAGTCTTAGAATCACATCCTCCAGTTTACAAGCACACAGTGTGGCTGACTCCAGTTTAAGACTGATTCTCTCTTCAAATGGGTTAATGGTGCATACCACCAAACTTCTGAGGTCCAGGCAGCTTCTGATTCACTTCTGCCTTTGTGTGGCTCCAGACAGCGTGAAAACTTAGGTCACTGTGAAATTTGGAGTAAAGCAAACATGGGAGCCTTTCTTTTTGTTCTTTTTGCAGGTTTGGTTGTTTGTCTGTTCACGAAAAACATGCATTAGATTCACTGAGAAAGAAAATACATAAAATGTTTTGGAAACAAGAATGTAGAGTCCTTACCAAGCTCAGACTGGGTTGCTTAAGCTGTTCAGTCATGGGAGAACAAAGCTGCTGTGGGGAGGTTGCCAGGATCCATTGCAAAGCAATTGCAATAGCTATCTTCACATTGCCTTTGCCTATAGCTGATGGAAATTTAGTACTCTAGCAAGCGAGATGAACTATCAATAATGACCTCATTAAAATATGGAGCATTTTTTAATATGCTTTGAATGCTAAGATCCTGAAGCAGAAAAAACAGCTCAGTAAACATACAGGAATATATTTTCTCCACAGCAGACTGATGAAAATGTATCAGATTGTGCTGTCTGCAATTTCACTGCTGCTGTCTCCTCAGCTAATTTGAGAGACTTGGATCTTCAGGCATTGTAGAAATGGTGATGGCTACACAGTCTGCTGCTGACAAAAATGTGATTTTTGTCCCCCAAAACACTGTGATACAAAATAAGCATTGGATTTGTAGCATACTTTGTATGTGATTTTGTTATAAAAGTAAGCATTGACAAGGAATTTTAGTCATATTGATTTTCTTACTGGAAGTGAAAGATCTCTGTGTAAAAAATTCATTTCAGTGGTGTTAAGTTTTAATATTTATATCTTTCAAATCCTAAATGTGCTAATCCTTTTCCTGTACTAATGACCTGGCAGTCCTGTGTGGTTATATCTTGCTAAAATAGCTTAATAGCTACATATAGTCTGAAAAATTGAGTCATTTAAAGAGTTAATAAATCTAGATCTTCATCTTCCTGGAAATTTATTAATTTTATTTTATTTTACTTAATTTTAATAATGTGCTCAAGTGTATTATTTGAATATTTGAAGTTCAGCACATGCTTTGCTGAACTATGGCTTGATTATAACTATGAGAGAATATTTTATTACATATGCAGGGAATTTAATTCATTAGTCTTCACTACTTTCTTGCTTCTCATGTAGAGCTGAGGACAAATTTTAATTTCTCCTTGAGATAAATATGAATCTTGATGGTAAAACTTTGGATTAAACCTTCTGTATTGGGTTTGTGTGGCCGGGTTTTGCTGTGACAGGTGGGGTGGGGACAGGACACTAAAGGTGTGGCTTCTGTGAGAAGCTGTGTGTGCTAGAAGCTTCCCTGATGTCCAATAGAGCCAATGCCAGTCAGCTCCAAAATGGACTTGTCTCACATTGGAGAAGTTCATGGAGGATTGTATTCCATGGGAGAGACCCCACACTGGAGCAGGGTAAGAGTGGGAGGAGTTTTCCCCTTGAGCAGGAAGGAGCAGCAGAGACAATGTGTGATGAGCTGACCACAGCCCCCATTCCTGGTCCTCCTGCACTGCTGCAGGGGCAGAAGAGAGAGAATTTGGGAGTGAAGTTGAACCGGAGAAGAAGGGAGGGGTGAAGGAAAGGTGCTTTTAAGTTTTGTTTTTATTTCTCAGTGCCCTTCCCTGATTTGATTGGAAATAAATTAAATTAATTTTATCAAGTCAAGTCTGTTTTGCTCATGACAGTAACTGGTGAGTGGTATCTCCTTGTCCTTATTCTCAACAAGGAGCCACTTGTTACATTTCCTTTCCTCTGTCCAGCTAAGGAAGGGAGTGATAGAATGGCTTTGGAGGGCACCTGGCCCACAACTGGTTACATTAGGCTAAAGATGAAGGTGCCTTTTTTTTTTTCATTTTGAAAGGATGCAGCCTGTGACTCAGTTATTTGGTTTAGTATCCTGTCTTGTTCTGCAAGGACACATCAAAGAAGGCTAGAGATCAAGGGTAAAACAGAAAAAAGTAATTGGTGAATGTGTGCCAAGAAGATTACCAAAGGTCTTGAAGAGAACTGTGGGAGAACTCTAGCTGTCTACAAAGCTGTTTTTCCTATGTCCTAGTGAATCTTACACATATTTTATGTGCCTTGTGAAGGTATAGCACAGAACTTTGAAGAAGCCTCTGCCCTTCTGAAGCAGGAGGCAACAGTAGAGCTCTCCTGGTACCTCTCAAATGGCAGAAGGCAGTACCTCTCTTTAGGCCAATTACCTGAACCTCTAATATCATGGTCAGGGAACTCATATGTGAGCTTCTCCCATGCTTCTTTGGTTTTTTGACATCCCTATAACTAAAGGGAGCTGACTGCTGGTCCCCTCCCGCTCCTCTGGATCAGTCTGCTGGGGCACAAGCCAGGCCTGGGGACTTGATCTGTCGTGTTATGGCTTCCCCAGAGGCACTCTTGTTCCCTTGCTGAAGGAGTTTTCTGTGGAGAACTAAACAGTCATCTCACATGTGGGATACGCAGTTGTTGTAGACTCAGGATTGCGTGAAAGGGCTGCAACAGTATTTGGTAAAGGTTGCATCTTGATAAAGATGTGTATATTGTTATATATATATGATATATTTTTGTGAAACTTTTTTTTCCTCTGCAAAACCTCTTATGCCATTATCCTAAGCTAATCAGGAGTGAACTAAAGAAAAAATAAGTGGAAGAGGATTAGTTATGTAGGATGCAGAAAATATATTCATAAGTATATAGTGTCAATTATTTAATTATAAATTCCATTATGAAGTGAAAGGATAGCTATATGATTTGAATTAAACAAAGAAGCCTTATATTTTGACAAATGCCACAGTATTATATAAACACAGAATGCTAAATAATAGTAAGATTGAATAAGAAAAATATTAATGTTTTCAAGATTGTTTTTCCAAGCAAAGGCTGGGTTTAGTGAATTTAATCGTCTTCTCCACAGTTTTAACAAAAATACAGAATAAATCAGATAAAGAAAAGAGAAAATATTTATTATTATAAATTCATAGCTGTTAATATAACTTTAAGGAAGAGAAAAATATTTATATATATCTGAAGTATTTCTGTGGGTTTTTTTCCAGTAAATCAACTTGGGAAGATTACATATACAGAACTATCTTGATGACATTTACCAATTTAGATGAGCTCTAGCCATCCTCACACAAAGAGCTCTATTAAAAAGTCTTTTTATAATTTTAATAACATATCATGCAGCTATTTAATGACATTTTGATATCCTAACTGCTCATTGAATATTTACAGCCCATTGCTTTTCATAGCTCATATTGCCAACAGCATGTTTTCTGTAAGTCAAACTGTTTCTGTTGCCATTTTGAAAGAAGATAGGCAAGCATCACAGTAGGATATTTTGAAATATTTTGTTAAGTGGAATTGTCTATTGAATAATTTTCTTTTTAAAGTAAAAGAAAATCGAAATTATTTTATGAAGAGTATTACAACAACTTCATTTGTATCAGACTAAATCTAAAAGATGTACATAAAAACCGTGGAAACTCTGAGCCAGCTGACGGATGTGTTTGCTGGTACATACAAGCTATTATCACTGAAAATTTATGAGGAATTCAGCTTTGGAAAAGGCTTGCTTTGCCCAGTAACAGTTGTAATGTCATAAGGTCTTGTACGATTTTGTTTTAATTAAGAGGTAAATTTTCACCAATTCCATTAAATTAACTTTTCTGGCTACTGCTGGCCCTTTTTTACTTTCTTCCCTCAGTGTTTCATAGCTACTGTAACACATCTGCCAAGGAAATGTAAAATAATGAACTTTCCCAAATATTCCCAATTCTATCCCATCACAGTGCTCAGTGATGGAGCTTTTTTAGGCTGGAGTTACTTCTACAGACAGAGAAGGCATCAGTGGGATGAGATGTTTTCCATGATATTCTTTAATTTTGGTACTTCTCCAAGTTCATAAATAGCCCTGATTTTTGACCCATGAGATCAGGTACTTTTCTTAGCTTTTAAAAAATGTACGAATAGAAATTGGCTGCAACTATCATGTGGAGGTTTTCACATGACTTGTCTTGAAGAAGAATTTGAGTGTATCTAGAAATTAAAGCCTACTGCTTCCTTCAACAGTAGGACTCTTTCCCTCCTTTTTAGTTCTCCTGAATGAGTCTGAAATATCAACTCTCCCAGCTTGCATGCATATGATCCCTGGCAGAGTTCTGCTTTTCCACTGAAATTTGGTGGAACTTCACCTGTCATCTTGGCTTGTTTGCTCAGCTTTGAATACTATCCACTCATCATTTGGGCCTGATTTATCTGTGAGTTTGTGGTGGAAGCAGAGCAGGAACACACCAGGGCTCTCTCCCATATTGCACAGAGCATCATGGTAAATCTCCATGGCCAGAGCAGTGCCAGGATACAGAATTTGGTTCTCCTGGAAGCACAGAGGACGTGTTTGGAGGGGCAATAGAGAAGTGGGCATGGTCCTATGCTTGAGGACCAGCCTGTGGGGATGGGTTGTGATGTGGAGGAGCAGCACAGGGAGAAGAGGAGTTGAGTCCCTGGGTAGTATGTGAGCTCTTGGGGCCACTTGGTCATTCCTGTGCTTGAATGCCTTGCACTGTAACACTGTGTTTGCCAAAGCTTCAGGCTGAAACTGAGTTAATGACCTGCAATGGCACCAAACTGGAAATCAACTTAATTTGTAATGTAGAGCTGTGTAACTGTTTAGTGTCCTAATTGTTCAGTCAAGAAAGACAATGCATATAATCAATATCACTGTTGTAAGCTGAAAAATGTCACTAAGCCTGACATTGTTCTGACTGTTGGCACTGATACAATACATTGCTGAACAGGTATTCACGTTGAATTCTTTTATGTATTCCTAAATAGTTAATATACATAGATTTTGGAATTAGCTAATACTTTCTAGGTGAAAATTATAAATGTGTTTTAAGAATTCTTTTCTTTCTGCCATTTGATTTATCAATTCTTAAAATATTGAATTGCAAATATATTACGGGTTTTTTATGTGTGTCTCTTTCATGAGAGCTGCTAGTACATTTTGTTTTTCTGTTGAGTTACAAGACTTAGTGACAATCCTATTTAGTCAGGAACTATGTGCATCATCCAATGAAATATTAAAAAGCTTTTAACTATTAAATGCTATTTATGTATATGTAGCATGCAAAGCACATCATACTGTGCAGTAAGCAAATTCTTTTACCATTTTTATTACTAGAAATCTAAAATAAAAAATAGATTGGTTTATAAGTCCTGTTGTAGACCTATTTAGCATAATGGCTCTGTTAATCATAAACAAGAAAGAATATTTACCAAGAATGCTATATTTACTGAAGAAAAAAGAAGAGTAGTGCTGTGTTATATGCTAACCTCTATTTAAAAATATGTCTTTAGAGAACAGAAAACACAGAAAAATCCGTGAAGGAGTAAAGTTAATTACCTATAGTGGCTTTTTCAATGATATATCCATGACAATTCCAAGAAAAGGCATTGAAATAGAATTCAGTTCGTAAAATTCTTGTACTAAGCCTGTTACTGTATTTAATTTAGGCAATGGCATTGACAGCTGATTTCTTCAAGAGATGAGTAAGTGGTGCACTACTTTATACTGAATTCCTTTAAATCTGCACTACTTTGATTTTCAATTATGGTTCAATGTTAGCTAGTCTTTTTCTGCACATTTAACTGTAAAGAAATCTCATATGTGAAATATATTCGATTTTCCATGACCTTTTCCTTCTTTTCCTCTCTGGTAACTTTAGGTTCATATAAACATGTAGACATGATAGAAAAAGGAGAGCGTAATCCAGTTAATTTGATATTTAGTACATTTTTCAAATTCAATCAATAACCTGAGTTATCATTACAATGCAGCAACTATGCTCACCTCTTCTTTTATTAATAGTTTAAATTTCAAAACTGTGTTGGATTGGAGCAATCAGAATTGTTTTACTAATATCACACAGCTATTCAGTGCTGACATGCAAATTTTGTTTATTCTGTGAATCAACCATTGCATTTGAAATACATTTCTCTCTTGTACGTGAATTTTTGGGGTTTTGCCTGTGTATATATGTGATATATGCATAATTTTAAAGTGTATATTTTCACTGTTTAAGACTTTCTTAAAATAAAATAATTGTCATTTCTATATTTTCAGATTTTTAAAATATATTTTCTGTCTAAATCAGCACTTCTAAATTTGATAACTAATACAGACCTTTGCTGATTATATACCAGCTCTGTGAAAGAAAACACACATGGGATGTTTCATCTGTATCTGGGGCTGCTGTTTCAGCTATCAGACTAATGGAACTGCAATGGAACACTTAGTAACAAAATTAATGGGCTGCATTCTTTTTTTTGTTACTAGATCTGTGTGGCTCCATTAGGTCTGATTTCTTCAGTTATAAGAAGAAAGAACAATGAATATGCTGGCACTTTGCTATGTATTAGAAGGGAATCTATCACTTTTTGTATTAATGAGCTAGTTGACACCTTGTTATGTCAACCTTCATTGAGCTGACACAAGTTAAAGAACATCTATTATGGTATTGGTTTATTTACAAAGTAATTTATTGATTCGAATATTTGTGTTATTCTTGGATTCATAAAAGCAGGAGGTGAAGGATATTTGTTTCTTCTGTCACTGTTCATTATCCCAGACATTTCTACTAGAGGAAGTGGTTTCTCTGGGATTTCACTGTAATCCACAGGATTTTATTTTTATTGAGCCCTTTTCCTACTACTGCACTTGATAGTACTTGTTTCAAGGTTCAACCATGTACAAAAGATGAAATGTAATAGCAATCATGTTTACTTTCTATTAAAGTATGGATTTTTTTGCGAGATTAGTTTAGTGAGACAATTCTCTCTGAGACCATTTTATAGCTACCATCTAATATCAAAACCCAGTGTCACAACCTTTCCTAAAGACATGCAATCTAATTTTTTCCAGGCTTTATATTTTTGTTAGGGTTATAGCTGAAACACTGCATAGTTGCAGAAGTGTTTCTGTCTTAAGGAGTTCTTTTGATTTTGAGGGCTGAACTATTCTTGAACTTTTTCTCACCTTTCTCATTAGCCTGGTCCCTTTACAGTGTTTTCAATATCCATGCAAATTTGCCATTTCCAATCATTAAGAATATCAGTGTCATCGAACTGCAGCTGATTAGCTAATGGAATATAGATAGTGGGGCTGTGAACTACTAGATCTGGAAAAATTTATTGATGCTCTGTGTCTGCTTCAATGGTGCCATCTCTAAATCACTCAGGGTTTTTCCATATTAGAGGATTTTTCATCTTATGTGTATTGGCACCTTTCAGAGCCTCTCTCTGAACTGGCAAGTATCCAGCCAGCAAAATATAGTCTGAATAGACCTCTGCTGCTCCAGAATTACTCTTGACAACCCCCAATGAGTTTGTGTTATGAAACAGAAAATTTGAGAAGTAAACTTTATATATAGCTGATGTTCCATAGTTCAATGTGAAAGGTTATGTATAAAGCTTCTTAGCTAACCTCCACATGAAGAAAAAACACTATAATGAGAAAATATTACTTCAGAGAATAGAAAGCATAATTTGAAACACTGTGATTGTTTCTATTGTTTTATTTTCTTTTGGTTTGAGAAAATATTATTTTTTTGTGTTTGCAGGTTTATCTTTGGCCATGGCATTTGAGAGGCCTGTGCAATATTGTTAGAATATAAAAGAGTAAAGCAAAAATGACTACAAAACCAGAGACTGGCCTTTTAAATTGCAATTTTCTCACTGTTGATGAAATTTCTCAAGTACACAGGTGGCACTTGTAGTTTAGTTCTATTTCTAGTTGGTTGGCTAGCTAGTATTGTTCTCTTTCAGTGCTATTTTAGGGGATTTGCACAATTTAAACGTTTATTAATGAGACCAGAGACAGGAGTATTGAATTTTTTCTAGGCTGAAGTATGATGAAACAAGATCATCTTTCTTCTTCAGAAGAATATTCATACTCAAGTACTTATTCTAGTGCACCCTTAGAGAGGATTTTTGTGTTGACTCAAAGTTAAGGGTTACTGCTGTGCTTTATTATATTCTTCATATTACCTATGTTTATTATTATCTTCTCTGACTGATCTAGATATTCCTAGATTTCTAATTTTATACTTTGTAATGTGATTATTACATTATCTGTTACAAAGGTGTAAGTGCTTCATGCATATTTCATATCTTTTGAAATAACTAAAATTTCAGTCACAATCCCCCTAAGTCAAAATATATTTTGAAGAAATAATGAAAAAGTCCACGTAATTTTCTAATTTTGATGGTTTTGGACTTTTTTAAATGCAAGAAATAGTGAAATGTGTTTATTAACATTGCATCAAAATCACCATTTTGATTTCAGAAAAACATGAAAAGAAGTATCAAGTGAGGAAAAGAAAGTTTTCTGAGGCTACATAAAATCTAATTAAGTGGTTCAAAGTAAAGAAAACTAAAAGTAACATAATGTTACAGTCAAAACTTTGTTGTGAGCAAAACAGGGAAATTCCATGATATGAGAAATCACAGCTGTGTCAAAATCACAACTATTTAAGTATTTTACTGACTATTAATAGGGTTAGTTCAGTTAAAATGATAGTACCCTTTACACTACAAATTATCAAATTAATAAAAAATGAGTCTCATCAAAACAGTTTAAAAATGTTACACAAGCACTTTCAAGTGTCTATCTTTTTCTCAGTGGTTAGGTGCGGCCGAGCTCTCCAGAGGCTGCNAAATGATGGTTCCCTTTACATTAAAAATTATCAAATTACTACAAAATGAGTCTCATCAAAAGCGTTTAAAAATGTCACACAACCACTTTCAAGTGTCTATCTTTTTCTCAGTGGTTATGCTGCCCCTTTGGGTCCCATGGTTGGCAGTAGCCACCCTCCTCAAAAAGACCTGAAAAGGGTGCTGTCATGAGTTGCTGGAACTCGGAATTCTTCACTAGGAGAACTGTGATGTCAGCGGTTTTTTCTTCTTCAATTCTCAATAAATTAGCACATTTTCTAACTTTTTCCCTTATTCTTCACTGATTTTCAACATCACTTTGTGTCCCTATTTATTATATATTTTTTTTGTGCTCGTATATTCTTTGTTATTCTCCACTGTTTTTTCTCTTTCTTGACATTAAAACCTTTTTGACAGTCCATTGTTTTTTAATGACCATTTTTAGGTTTTTTTCAGTCTGTTTTTATTATCCCATGCCTACAGTCCTGTTTACCTCATTATTATTTGCAGATCATAAATATTTCGTCTTATACAGAATATTTACTTTTTAATGTATGTGTAAAAACTGATTATACCACAAGATTGAGCAAACATGAGCAAATATAGGTGGTATAAGCAAAACTGTAACAAATTAGTCAATAGTCACCTGATCACTAGAAAATTTGTTGCAGCTAAACAAGCTGAATCAAAACTCCAGGCAGGAGAGGTAAGTTCAGACAAATTCTGAGAAATTATCCTTGAGGCCTTGCAGAGCCAATACAAGGTCTACAGCTTGTTAATGGCAGTGGCTATACTGAATTGCAGGGCTATGATACAGCTGTACTAACATCTTTGCATTTTTGTCTTGTCTCTTTGTCTTATTACGTGTCTGGAATTGTTCAAAATGCATGTGAATGTGACACGTGGGGATATGGTTTAGTGGTGAACAGTGACTTAATGGTTGGAGTCAATGATCTTAGAGGTCTTTGTCAGTCTAAGTAATCTTTAATTCTATGATTCTATGATTATTACTTCCAAATAGAAAACTGACAAGTTAGGAAGTCTAACTTTTTCAGAAGGATTGAAGTTTGGATTTTTTTGGTTCTGCAGTGCTGTTTCTCAGGGTATATTTAATGGTGTTGTTCGTTGTTTCAGAGTTGTTACAGAATTTGATATCTTGGCTGTTTAAGGTACAGCAAAGTAAAGAAGGCTTAAGGAAAAAAGAAGCAAGGAGAAATCTGTGGGGAATGTTCCTAAAGCAAAGTGAACTCATGACTAGGAGTGACAGTACTTGAATTTAGCTGTTTGGGTAGACTTTACATTCTCTGGGAA
>VZTR01028513.1:0-13682 GCA_013400775.1 Chaetops frenatus
AATATGGGTGATTCAGTCTAAACATTAGAAAACGCTTTTTCAGTGGGAAGGTGACTGAGCAGTGGCACAGGTTGCTCAAGGCTGTTGTGGAATCTTCGTCCCTGGAAAATTCAAAATCTGTCTGGACATGATCCTGTGTAAAAAGGTCTAGATGGCCCTGCTTGATCAGGGAGTTGGGTGAGATGATCCTGAGGTCCCTTCCAACTTCAGCAGTTCTGTTATTCTGTGATATAGCTCAGATTTACCTTTTCCAGAGGACTGAGTCAATAGAGTCATATCCTTAGCCTTGTGTCTTCTGCTTTTAAANCAAAGAAGAAAGGGAAAGATAGGATTGTCACTGAGACTCAGCAGCTTGACAAGCTTCACACACCATCTGCAGAATAGCAGTAGTCAGGGTTCGTCCCACCATCAATGTAAATGAACATTTTGGAAAGGGGGAAGGATGGAAAACTAGTGACTAGACACGACTGCTACCTGCCAGGGATAAATGTAACAAGGAAGTGTGCCAGGTCCTGCACCTGGAGAGGAACAGCTCCATGCACCAGTACAAGCTGAGGCCATCCAACTGGAAGGCAGCTGATAAGGACCTAGGGATCCAGCTGGGCACCAGCTTGAACATGAACCAAAATTGTGTCTTTGACACTCAGAAGACTATTGGTATCCCAGGCTGCATTAGGAGTGATGCCTACATGTCAAGGGGTGTAACCCTTCCCCTGTACTCAGCACTTGGTGAGACCACACCTGGAGTGCTCTGCCCAGCTTTGTATTGCTCAGTACAAGGGAGGCATGTCTAGACTCCAAGCACGGGACATGAAGGTGGTTAAGGGACTGGAACATGTCTCATATGAGGAAAGGCTGAGAAAACTGTTCAGCCTGCAGAGGAGGTAGCTCATTGGGGGTCTTACTAACATACATACATGGCTGAAAAAAGGATGGAAAAAAGCCCTTCCCTGTGGTGTCAAGAACATAAGAAATGTGTGCAAACTGAAATATGGGTGATTCAGTCTAAACATTAGAAAACGCTTTTTCAGTGGGAAGGTGACTGAGCAGTGGCACAGGTTGCTCAAGGCTGTTGTGGAATCTTCGTCCCTGGAAAATTCAAAATCTGTCTGGACATGATCCTGTGTAAAAAGGTCTAGATGGCCCTGCTTGATCAGGGAGTTGGGTGAGATGATCCTGAGGTCCCTTCCAACTTCAGCAGTTCTGTTATTCTGTGATATAGCTCAGATTTACCTTTTCCAGAGGACTGAGTCAATAGAGTCATATCCTTAGCCTTGTGTCTTCTGCTTTTAAACACCTATATGATTTTGATTTATTGTTCACTACAGCTAAAATCAACATATATTTCTCAGTCCAATACATTTACAGCACATTTGACTATATTTTTAATTGGGAGTCCACATAATTTTCAGTGAAAAAAAAAATTTCAGGATTGTGAGATGCTAGTTAGAATATGATGAGGATAGCTGTTTCATTTTTGTTAATGAGCATTTCTACATGTAAGTGATGCAAACTATCTCTGAACTCTGTCCTTTGCAGATTCTGCTATTCAGGGAGCAGACTGAATGTGAACAAGGGATCCATGAATAAGTGAAACTAAGACCTACAGAAATAATTTTCACATGTTCTCTATCATAAATAAATGTAGCAAGGAAGAGGAGACATGTCAGGTAAGTACAGTAAAGCTGTATTTTTTTACCAAGTCTCTTACTCAGTTTCTGTCTTTAACTCAAAATTACTCACAAATTTAAATAATGCATGGCAGGAATGGAAAATCTCATGAATTACCGAAGACACTGGGACAGGTAAAATAATCTAAGAAATTCAGACTGACGGTTTTGTCTGGTCTGCCCATAAAAGAATCAGAATCAAGAAATGGTCATCAGGCTGCTGGGGGTATGCAGGAGCAGTGTATCTCACTATGGACATCTGCAACAAACCCTTGCATACAGAGCAAAATTTTTGCTGATTAATTATTTTCTTTTAATTATAATGTTTAAATGTGACCAATAAGGTAGATTCTCCAGAAGCTTATCTTGCCTACTGTTTGCATGTGTCTGCTCCTTCAGCAATTGCAGTTCGTTCTGTGTACTGAAACCGTATTTAAATGTCCAGAGCACTTCCAATTACCTTTACTTCCTGTCTCATGACTGTACTTTCCACCTCTCTGACTGCAGTCCCTGCTGGTTTGCCCTACTCACAGCCATTTGAAATCTTGCTGCAAATATAATTTTCTTATCTCATTGCTTTGATCATCTTGCTGCTCAGCTTTGCGCTAGTTTCTTAGTGCTCCTTTATGGCACAAATTAAGTGACTTGTTTCAATTTTAGAAGCTTTCCATCACATTTTCCATTTTCTATGATGTTACTCCCATCACTTATCTGAAGTTCACTCCCAATTCACTGTACTGTTGAGTAAGCATCCTTTTTCTTTTTCTCTGGTGCTGAGACATGCCCCTGACTGAGAGGAGTTTCCTGTAATACCATTTCTTTTCTTATTTTATCAACAAGAAAAATGAAAATTTTGAAGAATAAGAGACTGTTGTTGTAATATAATACCTATCATACTGGCTAACCTTGTCTCATTACCTCCCTATACTCTGCCATCTCTCTGTCTGCACTTGTTATTCCACCTCTTTGGAGCAAGGATTTTTTTTTTGTTCTTTGTTTGTTGACCACCTTTTAAAGTGGGCCACTGTTTCAGAGCTAGATTTCCTAGACACCATAGGAAGTACAAGAGTACTTGTAATGGGTTGGGAAGAAAAGGATGAATCATGCTCCAAGATCTTGCAATCTAAGTCTAAAACTAGAGATGGCAGGTGGATACTGACAGACAGATGGTGTTGAGCAAAAATTAATACAAACAATTACCAATAATAAAGCAATACAAACAAAAGGAATGCACATACAAATAATGCTCATACTTAAGATATGCAAAAATAGTAATGCTAAATAAGAGAACTAGACATATCTAGAAAAAAAAAATTTATAGATTGAAAACTAGCTCACAAAAATATTATTTTTATCCTTCTCAGATAGTCTAAGATTTAAAAAAAAAAATTGTTGCCTTACCTAGGTTAGAATCAAGATTTCTTCAGTAAATAATATATTTTGAGGAATCTGCTCATATTCCTAAATTTAGATCTTCAGCTTAGTTGCCTAACTTACAAAATCAATCTTTATAAATGTTTTTACTACAGAAAGGAAAAGAAGCACTTCCAGAGGACAATTCCTATAAGAGTAGGACAGGGTATGCCAACCATTATGAGAATCTATATAGAAAATTCAGATAAAATCTTCTAACTTTAAAGTTAGATAAGGAAAATGAAAATGTGCATATATTGGAGAAGAGGTATGAATCCTGGGAAATGGCTGAAAATTAAACCTAGAATTTTAAAGTCTCAACTAATCATTATAGTTCTGAAACTTCCTTACCAGAAAGCAACAGCCTAATAATAACATGATAGATGTCCAGGGTCTTACAGGGCAGACCATCAATGACTCTGTTTAGGTTTTAAAATAAACAGACTTTAGGTAGAAATTATTCTTGAATTGAAGACAATTTCAGCAAACTGACCTTTCCAAGACTTCCATCAAAAATTAAAAATAATTTCACTCAAAAACTTAACATTTATTTACTTGTCAGTCCCGTGCTTTTTGATAATCACATTTTGTACATAATTTTAAGGATAATATGTTTATATATTGGGAGGTGTGCTATATTTAGGTTTGTGTTTTGCCTTCTTGTAGCCGAGCTCTAAATTCCTGGTGTATAGCTCTTCAGTTGATAATACAACAGATAAAGTCACTTTTTCTGCAGTCAATATTTGGATTACTGGGTCAACATCATGGCAAGTACACATGTACAAGGCTTCAAATAATTAAAGAGTATGTTAAATGTTACTATATAAATGGATACCAGGAATCAAGTGGAATTAAAATGTAGTCAATTGGGACATCAAACCACAGCCCTCTTTTATTCAGACGTTTGAAAATGTGAAACACACGAGAAATTGTGAAAAACAGCATCAGAGCTCCTTAAGAAAGAGGAAGAAAAAAGGAAAAGGTGTAGATAAAGGTGTTAGTAAAGTATTAACTTTCATTCTCTTTTCACCTTTCTACTCCTGTGTTACACACCCATTTTCATAACACCTATGTTTTACGCTATGGGATTTGACATTTTACTATAAAGGGGGGAGAAGCACTGTATTTCAGCCATCAGTTGTAAATCACTTACTGGGAATGTTTTTCTGTAGTTTCATATGAAGTTTTCGTTGTAGGCAAGACATTTGGCAGTGCATTCCTCCTCTGCCCTTCTGAATATCTATGATAAATTTGTTTAGTGAGGGTGGAATATAAATACAAAAGTGAGGATAAATTAATTGGTGGTCTGTGTGACTAAGTCAGAAAGTGCTTTTGCAGACACAGATGATCAAGTTTGGCAGAGCACACTGAAGTGCTGGGTGTCTGAAACCTGGTGCTTGTTGTGTGCTGCACAGAGCACAGCTGGGGTCTCTCAGGGGTAGGACTTCTGTCTGTCTGGAATATCCCACACTGATATACCACATGCCACCCATGGCATGGATATTCATGGGCATGCTTGTCAGCTCCAGAGCCTATGCAATTTAAAGTAATGGATTTACAGCTCTCCTCTAAAGTGAGATTTTTTTCTCAGATGGAATGCAAAAGCTTAGCCTATTGATGTGAAAATCTCTGTAGATACCAGAGTCTGTGTAGACATCTGACTAAGCTCAGCTTATGAGGAAAGATAGTATCCTGCAGAAAGACTCAAAGACAGTCAAGGGAAATACCTTACCAGTGTTGATCTCCAAATCTCTATTATTTTAGATGTGCACTACAGAATTCTGTAGGAATTGAGGAGAAAATTCAGCTATTAACCCAAGTGCAGGATATTCAAAAACTTTTGTGTGCTTAACGGCACTCTGAAGTGGTTTCAAAGGATTCAGACATCAAATCTCTGACCACTGGGCAGGCCAAATAGTGATTTTATAGGGACTTTTACATATGGACTTCTTCAGACATGTACTAAGTTATTTAGGTATAGCAGTTATGTTGCTGAAGGCTATATGTGAACAGACATAACACCAACAGAAGAAAAAAAAGCCACATGAATAACAACATTTAAAAAAAATATCCCCACAATGTTCAGAAATGTTTAATTAATTTCATATTACTTGCAAGAAATTCTGTCTTGATTCAGTTTTGGGGTTTTTTTTTTGTATAAAATCGATAATGGTTCCCTTTTTGTTTCAGGTTTCTATTTTTAATCTCGCCATAGACTTGTAGTTGAAATAATTCTATTTTAATATTTAATAAAAGACTTTAATTTCCCCTATTGGTATTTCCTTCCCCAGAACTTATTTGGAACCATTAATAAGTTTTCAAAAGGTTTTCTGTGCTCTGAAGATATGTAATATCCTCATAACATAACCTAAAAAAAGTAGTGTAATGTCCTGAACTGATCTGAGATGAAAATCAACACCAGGATCTTCATTTCCAGACATCCTAGAGGCAAAACTGGCCTAAATTTTTTTTTTTTTTCCAACTGTTCTTCATAGCTTACCCTTCATCACTTGTGATATACTACTCACTTAGTGGTGCTGGCAAAAATGTCTGTGGGGCTGACCTGAGATTGGTGCTGGAGCAGAAATGAGGAGGAGAAGAAGTAATTCATTAAGCTCACATTAAAGTCAAGAAAAAGCAAATGTAACTGTGCCCCAAGGTGGTAGCCAAAGAGGAATGTAGTAGATTTAGATAATATAGAGGGTTTTAATACATCCGCTCATACTATCTTGTGTTAGCACTGTAGACATACTTCCCTCAGCAAAAACCACTTCTGTAAAATGTCAAATTTTGAGTGGTCTGGAATATATATACCATTATATTTTTTCCCCAATCATAGCATCTCAAGTTCTGTTTCCAGTGCTAGCTTGATACAATAAAACAAGAAATTTCACCATTTGCTATCTGAATCTATGGATACAAAGCAGAAGGTAAGGAGACATTTCTGGAATGGGGAAATAAATTACTCAGTTATTAGCAGTGCTATTGCCACTTGCAAATGTTAGTTTCTCATTTTCACTTTTTATTTGAGAAGAAACTTTATATCCATCATTAAAAATAGTCTTACCTTTATCTGACGCAAATGAGAGCCTGGATTCAATATTGACTGTATCAAATTCAGATATTTAAATCAAAGTTCCAGTGAGATCAACGGCACCATCTGTGGTGACAATAAAGAAAAACATTCAAGAACCCTGATACACATTTGTAGTTCTGTTGATTTTCAGAAACCTACTTTTCTTATCTCAAAATACAAACTCAGTGCCCAGACTAAATGATATTAGTTCAAGAGATTATTAAACTGCATGGTCTTTCACAATGTTCAGCTTTAAAAAGACATAATTTTTATATTTTAATGGACTTATGCAGTGAAATTATTCATAGAACTACTGTGCAGATAATTGATATTTTTCATCAACTTAAAAATGTTGGAGAATTTCTGAATTTTTTATATAGAGGTGTCTATGAAGGAGAATAATTTTTTTTGTGAACTTGAAACAGCAATAGATCAAAGAGATGATTTATTATATGTACATTTGTTAAATACCTAGAATGCAACAACATTTTAAGATTAAGCATTTAAATACATTGTTTAGGCATTCAAATCAGTGAATTTTTGACTCCCACTTCAGCCCTGGATTTAACTGTGGTACTTCATTGTCTTATTTATTATTCATTGATGTTGAATATACTAATATGAGGAAAGAAAGAGGTAAAGCCTAAAATGGTTGCAGATGTTTGACAGCAAACTTAGCTGCCAGTTTTCTAGATAAGTTGTAGCATTTTTACTTAAGAAAAGAGTAATCCTCCACACAGATTCTCTGTCCCCTAGGATGCCCTTGTACTCGAATGAATGATCCATTACTAGAACTTTTAAAGACAAATATCCTCCTCTCACAAAGTCACTGAGCTNTAGATTCCATGACTAATGAATACACAGATATATCTCATCATCTGTAGCAAAGCGTCAGAAGTCCATCTTTATGGAATAAAGTTTTCTGTGCAGGACCAAAGGGATTTTTATGGAAGCATGCCTGACTGTTTGTAACTCTCTTAACAGAAGCATGAGGAAAAATGAGGTTCTGTTCTAAATTATCACCAGAGCTGAAAAGATGCAATTTCTTACTACAAAATCAATATAAGGATTGCAGATGAAATGTTGATTGCAAAGTGGGTAGTGAATTCTTAAATCAGATTTTGTGCAGCTAGTCACTTGGTTAAATATTTTATCACCTTCTATTGCCACAGCATTCATTCAGCCCCTCCCACCAAAATAAATGACAAAAGCCTCAAAGCTCACCTGGACTCAAATCCATGAACAACAAAGATCAATCTCTGGCACTGGAATACTCAGAAATTTTATCAGCAGAATTTCCAGTGGTGTGCAGTGAGAAACAGGTTTGGTCCAAATGTGCTTCTACTGCTACAAGGGCCAATTCTTTTTCCATACAAAACAATCGTATTCCTTCAGGTAAGCCAGTACAGCATTACTAGTCTGGAATATGCCTGCTCTTGTTTGCCAGCCACAAACTAATCTCATCTTATTCACCATGGCAACGTTGACACAGCTGTCTATCCCTCTGTTTCCATGGTAAAGGACCAGTAGATAGTACTCCACTGCTTTATGCCAGACTTCTGATTCTGTCACAGATTTCCAAATATTCTAATGGTTAAAATCTGTGTAGAAGCCTCTAAAATGTCACAGCCCCTGATCTGGGTGTAAAACCCAAAATCAAAACCAAATCCCAAAAATTAAAACACACAGAAAACAAAACCAAACCAAACTGGAGAAAAAAAATATCTGGTCTTAAAAACAAAACAAAACAAAACACCAAACAAGCAAACAAACAAACAAAAAGAAAAAAAAAATAAAAAAGGGGAAAAAAATCAAAACAAACAAACAAACAAACAAAAAACCCCAAACAAAACAAAACAAAAAACCCAAACTAACAAAAAAATAAAAACCAAAAAACCCCACAAACCCAACAGTCTGTGGAAGCAGAACCAATTTTTCCACCAAAACAGATAGTGCTAAAATTTTTTCACCAAATCACAGGATTCTATTAAGGACTTCTTTTCCCCCTGTACCTATAGTCTTTTTCAAAAATTTTTACCCTCTAAACACAGCCCTTGTCAAAACTTTCACCAGTCAGAAATCTTTGAAGTGAGACTTACTTCCCAAACAGTAAGCTTTACAAAGTTCATCACACAGAGACACAGATTTAAGTTTACAGGTAAAAGACTACAAGTAGCACTATAGTCCTTCTCTGCAGAGTAAATTAAGAGCTCTAGACACATTTTTAAATACTATGTTGTAGCCATAATTACCCTGTTAGGCTTCATGGTTGGGTCTGAGCACTCCCAAATGCTCTGGGTGATGCATGCCCAGTACCTTAAAAGCCCAATAAGTATGAACTGCATTTGAAGTGTCTCCTTCAAGCCCTGAAGCCACTTGGATGCTTTTGGAATGTTTCTCCTACATCTGTTTGAATACAAGACTATCAGAAAAAAAATCATAGGGAGTTGTGTCTGTGATTAACTACCTCATGTGAGTAATGACCTGTTATACAAACTATTGCTTTGCTTCTGATAAGACAAATACCTCCAGTTACTTTGCCCCAGAGCTTTCTCTATTTTTATGACAAGTCTGTAACACTCACCTTAGTGTATGTATTCCCACGCACTTTATTATTTTCCAATTAGAATGTGCTACTGACACGGTTCTGGGAGTTGTGTAGAACAGCACTGATTCTTGTTCTGAATGCCAGGCCACATTTTGCAGTTTCTAAGTGTGCAGTCAGTCGTTAGTTATAGAGATGTGATCTTGAAAGATAATGTAAAAATTTTCCTTTCAGAAGTATAGGCATAAATATGTGAGTTTATTTATATGTTAGGTACCCCAGCAATATCACTAAATTGCAAAACCTGTGAGTATTACCTTGAAAAATACTTCAGTAGGAGAGTCAGTGCTATTGTCTCTTGCCAGCAAGTTCCTAGTATTCATTTAGATTTTCCTTACTAGGTCACTTCATTAAAAAAAGATTAAAGTCTACTCCAGCTAGAGGCATGAATTCCCACTTCTGTTTTCGGAGAAGTCTGATATCAGTGCAATTCTGAAATAACCCCGGTTATAAAAGCAATGTTAAACACATTCGTTAGGAGACTGTACATCTCTTCTGGGTCTTTAGTGGGTCACTTAATTCTAACCTTTGTAGTACTTCA
Organism: Chaetops frenatus; assembly: GCA_013400775.1. NCBI lineage: Eukaryota > Metazoa > Chordata > Aves > Passeriformes > Picathartidae > Chaetops > Chaetops frenatus. The sequence goes on from VZTR01028513.1 coordinate 9,306, forward strand.
ACGCAAGGGAACTTTCCTGAAGAATGTAGCTTTAAAGTTGCAGAAGCTGAGGCAAGTCCAAAGGTAAACACAACAGAAAACCACCACAGTGACATCTGCTGCAGTATTTTCCTTACGCCTTACTGCCAAATTCCTAACTTCCCACACACATCATTTGAAGAGAGATTCACAGAGCTCAGCAATCTGAGATAAAGTTCCCTGAAATACTTCTGAGTAAGAGAGGTTTTCCTCAAGTAAACAGCATTCTGCTTGGAGGGAAACCACTTTGTAATAGCCAGGAGATGAATAGCACATCCTCTGTAAACCTCGGCCAGGATAGGACTGCCTATGCCCATTCCTCACATTAATCAATAATTAGAACTAAATTAAATTTTTGAGGGAAAATGAGTGATATTTAAATCCCTCTCTAGTCAAACAATGGGGTTTGAAACAGTGTCAGTGGGAAGGCCCACACATAAAAACTCTTGAATAGAGAAGTTTTCTTGAAAACTTATGTGAAACTTATTGGTCACGTGCAGAAAAGCACAGAGGGAGGATTAGCTATGGTGTGAGCCCACATTGAAACATGCCCCTGTGCTCAGCAAATAACATCTATTTCATTATTTTGGGTGAGTTTTAGGTGCAAACTGGTCAATAGAAAATGGCTTTATATCAGAGCCTTATGCCACAGCAATAACTTAAATGTCATGGGGGCCTCACCATCAGAAACGCAGGAATGGACAGACTTAAACAGCAACAAGGCGAAGGCAATTGTTAATATTCCTGACTGCTTATAGGCTGAACTTTGGCAGTTAAAAAAAGGGTTTGAGGTCACAAATTTCACATGTTAATATCCCCTTCTGACTTCTGACTCCGGTCAGCTGAACTGTGCTGACTTTCATAGTTTTACTCAAAAGATTAAGTGTATTAATTTGGCTGTGCATGTTGCAAGAGCACTAAAAGACTGCTAAAGTACATGCTCACCATGGGCCTGATCAAAGCCTTCTGAGATCAATGGGAATAATTCCTTTGACTTCAACGGGCTTTTGATAAGACTCCAAATTACCCAGTGGAAAGATATCTTCTGAAGGATGGTCCTGATGTTAGCACACCCATGGGCACAGCACTCGAAATGATCTGGCCCCGCACCTGGGTGATACACGGCATCTCACGCTGGAGCAGATGCAAGTGTGGCTGCTCATTCTGATTTTTTGTAGAATACACAGTGGTGATAAAAGAAGCATATTTTGATTGACAGCTTCCATACTAGCTGATACTTAAAACAGCTTGCAGCCACATCAGGATCTGGCAGGAAGCCAGACCCCATTCACAATAATGGGACATCATACAAATATCAACAGGGCTGTATCCAAACCAGCTGTCATTATTAATTTCATGTCTTTTAAGAGGAAGAGAGGATTTCAGCCATTTGAAAGGATTTTTCAAATGAATAATTATACTGTTTGGTGATGTTTAATTTCTGTTTACCTCTGAATGCTTCTAAAGTTTTAGCTAGTGGTCCCATATGAATTGGATTTAGAGATACAATTGTGGTTTAATTTAGCTGATTCACTTGAGATGTCTTCTGCATTTTTGTTACAGGAGGTGATTTTGAAGAAAATTGAAGACAGCTGAATGCTGACAAAAATAAAAAAAAACCCATGAAGTTTGATATAAGGATCTGCAGACAGTTTAGAAAATAGGAAAAAAAAATATTTACGGTTGTTCTGGAAAAAGGTTCAAAAATTAGAGATTAGAAGTGAACAAGGAATTCACAGTGAATCATCTCAGCTCCATGGAAGTTTCCAGGGTCTTCATTCTATTTTGCCTTAAGAGCTAGCTTGAGAGTAGATGTGCTACTCTGTTCTGTTATACTCCTTTCTTTTTATTAGAGAGAATTTTCAACAAATAGAGATTCAAGTTCAGCTATATCTTTTCTTCTGCAGCAGCTGAAAATTTTTGGACGTTTTATGGAAAAGGTTTAGTCTGTATACTACAAGGCTGTATTAGAGTGAATACAATCATAAATGATAGTGGAAGAATGAAGAAAAACCTAAGCTCAAAGATTATGTGGAGTGATGAGGTAAAAGGGGTAGATGTATGGTCAAATTTACAACCAATATCAAGATTCATAGCTCTTTTAGGTGATTTAGATATGACATTTTCATGTGGAACAGATTGTCAATCTTCTTTTGATGCTATTTCTATTCTTCTATTGATATAACAATCTGTGCATGTGTGTGCATATATATAATACATACAAATGTATTTATACCTAAACAAAAAAACTACAGATAATATTGTTAGAAGAACCCTTAAAATGTATTTTATTAAGCCTGATATGGAGGAGTTACTTTGAATGACAGATTTCAGAAGAAAACCAAAAATATATAAGTGGGTAGATGTTGCAGGGATTTTTTAAAATGTAGAGCAAGTTGCAAAAGGGTTTGGTTATGATAGAAAAGCTGTAGGGGAAGGAGGGGGAGAGTATGAAAGGAGACCTCTGTTTCTGGATGACTGAGGGTGGTAGCATGAAAACTTTAAAGGAAAGCTTTAGACAGTTCAGAAAAGAAAGATTATGAGCCTGGTTTAGTCATCCAGATTTCGAAAAATTAGTGAGCAGCTTAAGATGAGATATGTGACTTTGAAAGAATAAAGATCTTTTTGAAGGTTTTTTTTTTTGTTTAGGATACAGTAGNCCAGATCCCAAAGAGAGGTAGTGGAAAAAAAAACTTTATATCTTGCAAGAAACCCCAATATTGGTCACACCCATATTATGAAAAAATCTTACAAATACAGTCGGCTTTAGTTTTAATTGTAGTCATCACTAGGACTGATGGGTTCAATGCTCAAGAGAGTCTATTTTTCACACTATAAAGTCATTGTTTAGACAAATAATATGTGGTGTTTCTGTCCTTGACAGATTTGAGTACTATTTTCAGTCCTAATCTTGTTATCTCAGTCTCTATCTTTCTGTTTTTTCTTGCTGTTTTATCTTCAGATTTCAAATAACAAAGTCAAAACTTGGGTTTCTGAAAAAAAAACACTAAAAAATGAGCTCTTCAGAAATGCATTTGAAAGTGTATATATCTCCAAATTAATGCTGCTAGATGTTTTACATCTCTACCTTAGGAAATTTCCAACCTGCATTAAAAATACATTTGTGATTTCTGTGCTTTTAAAGTAGTTTCTAGCCTGACTGAATGTGCAGCTGGTAGTGATCTACAGTTTTTGTTTATCCTGCTGAGTGAAAATGAGGGAGGACATGTTTGTAGACTCATTCAGCTAAAATTCTGAAATGCTGTCTCATATACTTTATTCTCCTGAAATGCTGCCTCTTTGAGTCAACTTTCTCAGATGTTCCTTTTGCTAACAATAAAGCTTAATAAATCCACCACCCGAACTTTTCATGTTTCAAAACATCTGTATGTCAGAAGTCAGTCTCTGTTCCTCTTAAGTTGTAAGAAGTTTCTTAGGACAGGATTAGGAAAATACAGGTTTGAGAGCAAGAAATTTCAGGTAGCAAATAAAATTCGTAGATGCTTAGTTATGATGAGTACTTAAGAACTAAAATACTTTTATAGAATCACTTTGACAGATCCATTAGTAAAACAGAATACCACTTAAAAGAAAAGTCTTCTGCAAAAACTACCCCTAAAATTATTATCCTTCAAAAATCTCACTTATTCTTTTCCATGACTTTGGATCCTGAAGATTTCTAAATGTTTGAAGACCACATTTATAAAAGAAAACTTTTCTTTTATTTAAAATACATGGAAGGCAGTATAGATGGGTTTTATGCATCTGTTTCTCTGTATGGTATCAATGCCTATAAGTGTACTTGCCACTAATAGTCAGTACTGTAGATATATCCCACTGCTTCCTTTTTGATTGTGTCTTGTTGCTTTTTTTTTGTTGTTGTTTTTTTTTGTTTGTTTGTTTGTTTTGTTTTGTTTTTTTTTTTAACTGCCAGTGTTGTAGTAGCTCTTTTACTGTCTGTGATACACCAGGATACAGATTCTATGTTTTTGAAATATAGGAGATGCTGTTTTATCTATGTGCAATACTGTCTTTTTGCTCAACATCTGCTAGAAAAGGGCAATTATTTTCCTGAACCAACACTTCAACAACTGTTGTGAGTAGTTGGGCAGGCAGTGAGATTTGTGTATTTGCTTATGTTTAGGGGTTTTTTTCGTTGCTTACGTGCTTTTATCTTTTCTTGAAGTCACAGATAAGCATTTCTCATCTACTGAAATTTTTACACCGTATAGATAAAATCTGATATTGTATGCCATAGTGTGTGATTCTCTTCTTTTTTTACAGCTACTGATGCTCCTCAGTCTATTTATCTGTTTATGTGATTTATCTTAGAAAGTGTTAGCTAAAAAAAAAAAAAAA
>VZTR01028513.1:13717-27821 GCA_013400775.1 Chaetops frenatus
GGAGGAAGGAAGAAAATATACCTATTTGTTTGCATGAAGTAGAAAAAATCGTTTTATTTCTGCTGTCTTTTTCACTAGCTTTCTCTTGCATTGCATATACATTTTTACTTCTGGGTTTTGAGGACTCTACCATTTTTATTCATTAAAATAGTCTTGTGGCTTAAATTATTTGATAATAATGACTCTGGCACATCATAAAAGTGCTATGCCTTTCCCATATAAGCCATTGTTTTTCTCAAATGCTGGGTGCCTATAATGCAAGGCAGTCCCTCTACATAGCAGTAGCATAATTTTTTTTCTTCAATCCTTTTCTTTTATATACTTTTCATTCAGAGCACACTTGTAAATCACTCAAGTAATGGTCTATTTCTTTGGGCTGAATTTGTTACTATTCAAGTCCTCTGGTTATTACCAGTATTTCTTCAGCTCATCTCAGATTTTAAGGATTTTCTGTTCAGTAGACTAAATGTGTAAGAAATTATAGATAGTTTTTTATTTCAGGAGCTACATTGCTAAAGTTACATGTTCTTTCCAATTCTTTCGGTCTTATGACATAGTTATCTTCACTTTCTTCCATGTTTTATTTCTACTTCTCATTTAAATTTTTCATGTACCATATTAATTCTGAAACCAATGTATCCATTCAATGTCTACTTTTTTTTTATATGACTGTATCTTTTAATAAAACTATTATATTAAGATATCTCAGCTGTTGTCCTCCTAAATAGAATGAGAAATATTTTTATGTTGCTGTTGGCTTATCCACACTTCTTGTAGACAATTCATTGGAAATAGATCTGTTTCATTCATCCAAAAAATAAGTTACTGGGAGCCATTTTATAGTAAATGAATTCAATCTTTGTCTATGATTATGCCATCTGCATTAAAAAGTATGGAGATTTCCACCTGTTAATCACCACTTTTTTACTTCCAACTTTTCTGAAGAAGTCTAAGAACTGGTTGAAAGAGCTTTGCAGTAAGTTTTTATAGGAGAATGTCTCTTTCATAAAATTTAAATGTTCAAGAATAGTACACTCTTGTGAGTAAATATTGTTTTATAAAAAGTTCTTCATAACTCCAGGGCCAAAACAAAATATTTTTTTGCCATTTTATAATTTCAATTTTCTTTTTGCTTTTTGGGTTACTTGTCTTCCAGTGCACATTCCCCATTCCTCCACTTTCTTTTATCTTTCTGATTTCCCTAAATTTCATTTTGGTTCCTGTGTTGGGTTTTCATGGCCAAGGTTTGGTAGTGGGTGGCTACAGGAGTGGCTTCTGTTAGAAGCTGTCAGAAGCTTCTTCCATGTCCAGCACAGCCAATCCAGGACAGTTCCCAAGATGGACATGCCACTGGCCAAGGCTGGGACAATTAGAAATGGCAATAACGCCTCTGTGATATCAAATTTAAGAAGTAAGAAAAAACCAAAAGTAGTTGCAAAGTTGTAATTGTGTCCAGAGAAGAGCAGAGTGAGAACATGTGAGAGGAACAACTCTGCAGACACCAAGGTCAGTGGAGAAGGAGGGGCAGGAGGTGTTGCAGGTGCTAGAGCTGAGATTCCCCTGCAGCCCGTGGTGCAGACCATGGTGAAGCAGCTGTGCCCCTGCGGCCCATGGAGAACCACGGGGATTCAGAGATCCACCTGCAGCCCATGGAGGAGACCCACACTGGAGCAGGGGATGCCTGGGAGGAGGCTGTGACCTCATGGGAGACCTGAGGAGAGAGAAGCCCACACTGGAGCAGCCTGTCTTTGAAGGACCATCCCTTGCAGAAGAGTGACCCACGCCTCAGCAGTTTGGGGAAGACTGTTCCCTGTTGGATGGACGCACATTGGAGAAGTTGATGGAGAACTGTCTCCTGTGGGAGGAACCTCACACTGCAGCAGGGGAACAACTCCTCTTCCTGAGCAGCAGGAGCAACAAGGGGTGATAAACTGACCATTACACCATTCTGTGCCTCCCTGCACTTCTGGGGTAGGAGGTAGAGCTGAGAAGGTGGGAGGGGTGAGGGGAAGATGTTTGGAAAGTTTTATTTTACTTCTCATTATCTTGCTCTGATTTTGTAAGTAGTAATTTCAATAATTCTAATTCTAATTCTAGCTTGTTTTGCCTGTGAGTGATTTCTCTCAGTCAGTCCTTATCTCAACTTATGAACCCTTCATTATATTTTCTCTCCTTTCTCCAGCTGTGGAGGGGAGTGATAGAAAGGCTTTGGTGGGTGCCTGGAATCCAGACACTGTCTACTCTACATTTTCCTTACTTCATTTCTATACGAAAACAAGACAATGAGGTAGCAAAATGACACATATTTCCCTGTATCCTCTTCCACTACATAAGAATGAATTGTTTCGGATCAGTTGTATTTCATGTGGACCAGTATGAATGACATCTCCCTCCCTGAAAGTGTTTGGGCTCAGCCTTTAGGGTAAAGTAGTGAAGTTACATGACCAGAAGCTATATTTCTGAGAGATTGGTGAGGTATTAGGTCAGTGTTCTCCATAATTTCCAGGTATTACTGGAAAATACTTTATCTAAATCAACATTTACAGAGTCCTATTTCAGAACTGCAGAAATGCAATTAACAGACCTCCATGTGAACCTACTCATAATGGGACAGCTTACTTGGGCAGAAAAATGTAAGGATTTATGAATTCATCTTTAGACCCTGCAAAGAGAATGGGCAAGAGTGCCAGATGGCCAAGAGAAAGATATAAGGATTCTGTTATGCTTAAGACTAACAAGTGATCCAGAGGGTAATGTTTCCTTAAGGCATAATCAAGCATTCAGGAGACAGATGGTGGAAAGAGTAGGGAGTCAAGACAGTTCTAATTAGTCCAACACCATATGGAATTGCTTCTTTTCTAGAAGCTCAACCTTCTAGACAGGCCTGTGGATTTACCTACTGGACATCCCAGAGGTCTTTGAAAGTGTTTAATGACTCAGAACCAACCCACTTGCCCAGATTTTTATTTTACAGAAATAAGTGGGTGATGTTAAGTATGGGGAGCCCAATTCATAGATCTTCAATATGAAACTAAGATGCAGCTGGATTGGGACTGTACCAATGAACCAAGAAATTAGCAGAATTCTTAAGTCTGATATAGCTGGAGTCTACAGAGATACCCAAAATATTACTTCATTTTTTTCATTCATAAAAACTCCTCTTCTTACTTCCAGCCAGCATGTAGGAGGAAGTATTGCAATTCTGCTGCCATTGTATATGTGAGCTTTACTCCTATTTTGCAGGTTTTTTGGCCACTGTGATTACCCCTCTTATCACTACTCCTAAAAAGTAGAAGATATCTTCTGCGTCTTAATTGTATTTGTCTCTACTTGTATCCTCTTTTTATTTTGTTCACAAAGTCCCACACCATCTGTCCATACTGGGAAAGACAATGACTTATTGTCCTGGGAGAATACGAAAGAGAAAGCCACTAGAGAACATATCTAGTTTAGGGTAGATTGCAGTGCAGACAGGCAGGGACACTTTTGAGGGGTGGGGACAGTGGTAAAATAGGGACAGTAAGACATGTGAAATCAGGCTCTCTTAAATCACATCTGGAAGCAGCACAGCACTGTTGCCAGACATTTTGTGTTTCTAGGTTCACTGCAGTTCTCATTGTTTGCAATGGTTTCTCCCTTACCCCCTCATTTTCCCAGTTGATACCCCCTGGGCTCTCCCCTCCCAGCTTCCTGAAACATCCCTGTCAATCCCTGTTCTCCTCCCTTGGTCAATCCTGATCTCTCTCTCTCCTATCCATCACCCTCAGCCCCCTCCCTTCCTTCCAGAGAATTCCTGACAGTTACCCCCTCGACTGGACTGTTCAAAGGGCTCCCCTCCCATTATTACCCCTCAGTGGCTGGGTTACGTGACAATCTTCCTATCCCAAATCCACCCCTTTCTCCCCATTGGATGTTATTTTCCCTTCCACCCCCTATAAAGAGGATCTCAGCCCTTTCTCCGCACTTGGGAGCTTCGGATCTTTCCACAATAAACATATTGTTGGAACTTGGCCTCTAGAGCCCTCTCGCCTCCTTTGTCTCTCCTTCCTAATCTGGATTACCATCGCTGCGGAGCCAGCAATTCTTGCACCCACGACCTGGGACAAGCTGCGCTCCTTAACCTGTCAGGAGCTACAGGAGCCAGCCCCTCGTGCACCGAGCCGAGGCTGCACAGCACGGCAGGCTAATTCAGTTGAATGGAGTCCTCATCAATGCCTTTGCAATGAACATAACATCTTCTGTATGCATCAAGAAAATATTTATACAAAATGTAGTGTTATGTTTTTCTGATACTACCTGGAACTACTGAGAAGCACTGAAAACATGTAGAAGATCTTCTTCAGAAACAGAAAAGTAGTTTTCTCCCCATACTTCTTACTTGTATATGAGTGTTGTCAGTTAAATTATAAATAAAATTACTATATCTTGCAGCAAGTGATGTTTAAGTCCCAATATATCCCAAGAATATTCTTCTCATCCCTGACAAGTGGTTAAGTGCATTTTTCAAACTTTCATCTTTACATGTTTAATATCTCAGTGTCTTCCAGTTTAACTTTTTAGTTGACTCTGAGAACTTTTGCACAAAACAAGACACCTCCTTTTTATCACCAATCACATACTGCCTATTTTTTCCTTCACTTTTATTTTAAAGAAGAATTTAATTTTTCTCTCTTCCTATATTGAAAAAAAGTCCTTATCAGCCTATTCTCATTATTTCCTAATATATTCATTAAAATTAACCTAAATGTTTATGAACCATTCATTTTAAAGACAGGAAATTATTTTTAGTGGATTTAATTCAATTTTCTTTACATACTGCAAGATATCATTATAAATAAATTGAGAGTTATGAACTGGCACTCAGAATCTGAGGCAGTCCCTGGGTCATACATTCTACAAAGATAACACTCATAAGCTGTGGGTGAAATTACCTTCTTTTATTTCTTCTGTTACCAAAATCAGACTTTAAGGAGTGATCTAGGCTGCTATTCTTTTCCTCTCCAGGTCCAAAGCTTTACTATCCCCTAAAGCTCTATCTTTGTTCAACTACTCTGTAAAGCTGTTGAGAGAGGTAATGACTAGCAAGAGCTGAAGTGCCAGCATTACGTAGGTGACACAGCACCAGCAGCATCACACAAAACCTTAACTCTAGTGATTCTCAAAAATCTCAGTACTCCTCTGAAATCAAAATTTGGCTAATTTTAATTTTAAAAGAAATTAAAAGACAGAATACAGAAAAGTTAAAGGAACAGTCTTAAGAGAAGTATTTGTGCTCTATCAGTTTATACAGGATGAAGTTAGCTTGCAGTTTCAGTACATTTTCCCATTAGTTACAATTTGGTCTGGTGACTGTGACATCTTTATTGACAAATGGTTTGATAGAATTAGCTGTAAGGGAATAATCTCGACAACAGTACTCATTTTAAGTTAGGTGTGTACCTAACCTAATTGTCTAGGCTCTGTGTATAGTCAGCAGGGAGAGTCACCTCCAGGGTACAACTGATGCCATTAATATCTTGCTCAACACAGTAATTTAGATTCTGTATCTGATTCATCTTTTCTATTGTGATATATCTTCTTCTCATTTAAAAATCCATTTGACTGTTAAAAATACTGCACTCCTCAACATGGATGTTAAATACCTAAGTAACCACACAGTAGAAATGTACGTTTTTTTCTTTTTTATTTCTTTTGCACCTCTGGATCACCTGACTACATATTCTACCTGCTTTCTCTATGGATTAGTTATTCATGATCCTCAAGATATTGTTGTCTCTTCAATATGTCATCTTGATCAAAAAACTCCTCATTTCTACTGAAAATGACTGCCCTGGTGCTTGTACAAGGCCAGATACTTTGCTCCTGCTTATTGCTGGGTGTGCAGTGCTTGGTGGCAGCTCATCTTTCATTATGATGGACACGAGTGAAGTATAATGGAACAAAACAATTATAGCTTTGTAAGCTGGAGAAGAAAGCAAACTCAGAAAATTTGTAACTGTTAGGGCTATTTGAAAGTTTTTCTCCCAAGATGGGCATGAAGGATTTGACTATAAAAAGCCGAAGAAATTGAGGGGTGATGCAAAGAGCAAATAAAGAGGATGTGTGCATGTCCATGTTGTTGGAGAATGAGGACTTTGCAGCACTTAAAATCATTCCCAGCACCTCAGATAAAACATTGTTTCAATCCATCAATGCTTAGAATGCATTTTATTTTACCTTAATATTCTTTTCTTTTGAGACAAGTCTGTGCAAATTTCATTGGTATTTCTCTTTTCCTGAATTCTGTCGTATAAATGATATTTTAAATGTTATTTTTTTTTTCATTATTCTTCTTCTTAAATTAATTATTCATTAAGCATTAATTTTGGGAATGAAATTACTGTCGATAAAAACTAAAATACATAATAATATCTTTCACCATAATTACTAAGTGTACTGATTGTTTATAACTCTGAATGTTAAATCAGGAAAACTTTTAACTCATATTTCTAATTTTTCACATATTTAAAATTACTGTTTAGGCCAGGTTTTCTATAGAATTTTTTGGTAAAACTATTTTTCAGTAGCAGACTTCTGGGATAGTTCTTCTCCCTTCCTATTCCAATTCCAACTATAAGAAGATTTCCAATTCAAGGAGCACCTGTTTTGAAAAGCTCATGAAAGGGATTGCTGGAAAGAAAAAGAAAGTTTTGGGTTTTTCTTCAGGAATAAACTTATTTACCATGAGTAGGAGTGTGTCCCAGTCAATTCACATTATTAACTGAAATTATCTTGTCTTAATTTAGTAATCTCTGTTGCATTTATTTAAAAATTCTCCTTTTGAAAATCAGATTCTTATTCATTATGCCTTGCCTATGAACATTCTTTGATTCCAATGAAAACAGAAATGTATAGGATTGTAGAAAATGAGCTCACTTTTTTGCTGGAAAGTTAAGGATGTTAATAGGTCAAACCATTTTGACATCAATTTTTAGCTGCACTAGCTCTGCTTTTTCAGGCAGAGGGGACAGTGATCTGTTCAATCTCCATTTCCTTGATTGGTGTCCCAGGAGAACAATTGCAGGGTCAATACAACTGATTTCCTGGAGTGGACTCAGGGTCCTTTCTGGAGTTTTTCTTAAATCTGCTAGAAATGTCTACTTCATCTATAAACTATCACTTTTTGAAACATTTACCTGTCCATTTGGGCTCACTTTTTCGTAAACTAAACCATCCCTACAGAAAGAAGAAATTGCTACACACAAATGAAATATTTGATATATGACTATGTGATTTATGTAGATAAATTTTTTTCCCCCTGAATGTATGAAGTGAAAGCTGTTAATAAATTGTAGCTAGTTCAGTGGAAGGTTACCACAATGGGACAGGATGGAGCACTTGTCCTGCCAGGAAAAGGCAAGGGACAGGCGCTGATGCAGTCTGGAGAAGACTTGGCTGTGGGGGCAATACACAGCACTCCTCCAATTGCAGGAAAAGGAAACTTCTCATAAACTTCAGTGAAGAAATAGTAGTGTATGATACCTCATTTGCTGTCCAGTAGCTGGGTTTTTTTCTGAGTTTTACTAGAGACTTTAATCAGTCTGAGTTCAATTAATTTAATGCTAAAAGTAAATTACTATATTAGCATTAATAAAAATGTTTGGGTTTGGCATCAGGAAGAAAAAAGAGAAAGGCCTAAAAAGAAAAACAGCAGAAAAGATATTCTGCTGTTGAAAACATCAAATTGTAAAACACTCAGTTTTGTCAGTTGACAAGGTGTGAAGTTAATAGTTCTAGGAATGCTTCTGCTAGCTGTCCCCATATAACATTTATGCAAACTTACTTTGAGAGTACAATTTATTTGTAAACAATGGCTTAATCATGGGAGGTTTACGCAGTGATGTTTTCCATCTGCAATTACTGAATTGTCTGCTGACAATGTTGTCCACATTTCCACTACAGTTTCAAGTTTCTCCATGAGAAGATGAGAAAACCTCATTTCAGGGGTATTAAAAGTACACAGTTAGAAAGTAGGTCTGTGTAAATGGTTTGGAAAAAATCCAAATTTTATCATGCATGAAATGCACAGAACACAGAAATAATGCAAGAAAATACTTTCTTATCCTATTTTAGCCATCCTGTGTGTCCACATTTATCTGAATACCAAACTCAAACTTCTTGGATGATTGATCATTGCTTCATGAAGCTTCTAGTCTGGATTTAGCTTGCCTTCATGTAACCATGCAATGACACAAAGTGTCATCTATGATGGATATGGCTTTGAGAAAAACACAAAAGAACACAGAAACAGCATTATGAAGTTTTCTCGGCATGATTTTGATTCATTTGTCATCCTTTCTGAACATTAGTGAAAATAACAGAAAATCCACTAAGGTCTTTTATCTTTGGAGGGAGGTTTTGTGAAAAAGCAGCTTTATCAGGAATCACAGAATCAGTGTCATTTAGGTTGCAAAAGACCTCTAAGACCATTGAGTCATCTTCCTTTTCTTTCCATTCCTCACTTTCTTCAATACATATCTCAGCTATAAGTGAATTTGAGATGTGATGGCCTTCTCGAATGAGATATGTCAAGATGTAACCTTCAAAGCTCTTGGGGTTGAAATATTTTCCCCTGCTTAAAACCCAAGCAATGTAACATTACCTGGGAATATATGAGACTGAATTCTCTGCTCTGCTCAGAAATTCTGTGTGACACAGACACCAAGAGATAATCATATGGCTGCTTTCTATTTAATGCCACTACGGGTTGGCTTGCAGTGCTCTGAGAGCATTTCTGCTGCCACCACTGAGCTCTGCTGGCACATGGGATCCTTTCCATACTTGTCAAGTTCTGCCTTTGAATTCCACAATTCAGGAAGACTGTGGCTTATACTGTGTCGCAACATTTGTCTGCATGAGCTCTCTTAACAGAGTAGAGTGGCAGTAGTTCTGTTGCTTTTGAGGAAAATTATTCCTACACTAAATAGGACTGAAGATTTCCAACTTGGTGATTGTGCCAAAAAAAGGGCCTTCAAAAAGTGCTTGAAAATGTTTATCAAGCACCTTAACAAGATGTCTTGCCACTGTTATTTCCATCCTGTACTCATGGAATCTACTGTGTAAATTAGGTGAAAGGCCTCTCCAGAGCCCTTTCCTGGATTTCATTGCTGAACTGCACTCCTCAAAGAATACCCGGGCTCCATATTACAAAGAAAATAGTGAATACTTAATGGGCTGGGTAGGAGCAGTTTATTTAGTCACTAATAAGCCACTTATGGAATTGTAGCACTTTTATTAAGCTGTGCCTCAATACCTAGATTATTGGATCACACAATTATTGAGTTGAAATTTAAGACAAAACAGCTGTCTTTTTTCAAACACATTAAATTATTGGATGCATATTACCTTATAGTCACAGTTTACATCTATTTTAATTAGAAAAGACTTAGAAACTCTCATGATAAGAAATTTGCCAGGTGAAAAGATCGTTTCTTAGGCATTAGTAGAGTTGGCATGAAAATAGAAATTGCTATCTTTTGAGAAATTCCTACATTTTGAATAATCGCAACTCCCTGTGAGAATAGAAGTCAATGTTTCAAAGCATTTTATGAATGAAAAAAGGGTTTAAATGTTTTGTTCTGGGGACACCGACATAACCCTTCAAAACATCACACCAAAGCAGTATGCTTTAAAATTTTATGTGTAATATATATATGACATATTAGGTACAAGGACTGAAATTGAATATCTTATTTTTACTTTCAATCATATATGCCAAAAAACCTGAAACATTTGTGTCAAACATTTTTTTTATTATGAGGGCATTTTTAAATCGACTTGATCTCTTTATTTTCCTTTTAATTTTTTTTTCTATTAATTGCTAAAACTACTCAGTTGCATACTGATCCTCATAAAAATGTGTTTAGTAATAGGTGTGGAGGGTATTTGAGCAGGTGGAAAATGAAAACAGGAGAAAATAACTTGAATTACCTCCCTGCATAATAAGTACAATCCTTGCAAGTATAAGGCATTAGTTGCATCTGTCTGGAGTACTACACACAATTCTGGTGAAGTTCAAGAACATTAGTTCAGACTGATTGCTAATATGAGAAATGGTTTGGAAACTTTCCAGTCTTTTCTGTTGGAAAAAACTTAAGCTGAGTAAAATCTAAGTAGACTTATTTTAGTATAAGTATAAATTTCAAGAGAATAATAGAATATATATTGTCAATGAATAACTTCTGTTCATAAATTACAAGAAGGTTCTTAACATCTGAATGTTTCACTATTTCAAGTGTAATTCATGAGAATATAGCTAAGTAAAAACATATTTTTAAGTTATAGCTTCCTAAATTTGGGATGAAATTGTGTGACATATTTGCTTATAATTGCAGAGATTAAAACTGAATATTCCATGGGCTGCTGGGAGGTGCTTCAATAAGTAGCCTGAGGTTTTTAAAGTAAGCAATACCCTTGTTTGGCTTGCAAGTTTTCTTTATATCAATGATAGGGCATTTCTGATAGGGAGAGAAGGAGCTGAAAACTGCAAACATTAACTTAAAAGCACTCTCAAATCCAGTAATACAAGGATAGTCATTAAATGCTTTTCTAGTTCTATATGCTACACTCTCATTCTGCTAAAGGATGGCGTTTCCAAGCGTGCCAACAGAGGAGTATTTTAAATGAAGTCTTTAAACAGCAATGTGGTGAGAAGGCAGTCTGCTGTGTTAACACCTCTGTTGTTAAAAGATAAGGTCATATTTCTCATTTTGACTTTAATGGCCACTTCTTACTCTCTGTTTCTGCTCCCTGTGTGGTCTGTACTTATATCTACTTCTTTAATAACTACAGCAAATTTTTACCATGACCATTAGCACAGTAGAACAAATGCAGCATGGAAAAACTGCTAAATTATTTCTCAATTAATGTACCACCAGCAAATTTTCTACTTCTTCTCTTATTATTGAGTCCATATCCTTTATCCAGAAAGCATAATTTCTAATTTCCATCTTGCATTTATTTTCTGTGAAATCCTACTGAGCTGGCCAAAATGCTAATACTAACATATGGACAATAAAACAAGAAGTTGTTTTTAAAAGTCATAGAGCTTTACTTTTATATTTTATTGTTGTGTTTGATTATGAGTTAAGTTAAAAATGGGGAAAATGGAAAGTGACACCTTTTATTTTTTACATCCTTAAAGAGAGTTAAATATAAGAAGTGTTTCTTGGTACTGTTATTGCTTTTTATACTGTTTGTTTTTATGGAGTTTTCTTTGTCTCTCAATATGCTTATAGTGAATTCAGATTCATATAGTATATGGATGGAAAGAAACATCATGATTATCTATTCCAAACACCTGTATAGTAGCCCATAAAATCTGAACCGACACTTCATGCGTCAAGTTCACATCTTCTGCCTGAGGGACAATAGATCTTTTAGAAAGACATCCAGTTTTGATTTAAAGTCTTGATTCTCTCTGACTAATGATAGCACCTTTTTAGCACATGCAGCAGGCTTGGAAACATGCTATAAGTTACTGGGATCTTAAGGTTCCACCTCCTTGAGTTTCATGTTAGAATTACTCATTTAATATTGACTTTCACAGTATTTTTAATGCCCCCAAAAAGGAAAAAAAAATCTCTTGCAGGTACTTCACGTTAGCAAAATATGTTAAAGAATGGTATCTACACAAAACAGAATAGATATAATATTTCTGAAAACAAACAAACAAAAAAAAACCAACCAAAAAGCCTTTACTTTACAGTTATAACAACTACAGACACAAGGCCTGGCTGACAAATTGTAAGTGAGAGTTTGTCAGAAAGCCCACCTTGATCTTTGTCCTTCTTCCTTTGATTGCTAAATTGCATGAAGTAGATAAACACTTCCATCAGTTCTGCTAATCCTTCCTGTAAGATTGTACTTACATAGGTCTTTTTGTGACTAATCAAAGGAAATATCTGAAAATTTTGTGAAAGTGAAATTTTTTTGGTGTTCACTAAGAGGCATAGCAAAGACGAGTGGATTTCTGTTCATCAGAGATAAAATAATTTACAATAAATACAAAAAAATATACAAACAAAACCTAAAATGAACAAAATCAACTTAAGAAAAACTAATTTTGCCTCATGATGAACTTTATTTTGGAAAGCATACTTTTTTTTTCAGATGAAAGGAAGAACAAAGCTTGCTTTCCCTCAGGATGAAATAAAAGCTTTTGCATTGAAGAGCCTTGCTAAATCTTTTGTGAAGAAAGAATCATGTTTTTTTGTCTAGCTACAAATCTAATGAGCTCTTATATACCCGTTTTGTTTACCTGTATTGGAAAGGTGACATTAAGGAAGTGATGTTGCTGTTGGGTCCAACGACACAAAATAGACTCCAATATATTCAGCAAGGCAAAGAGAGATTTTAAGAAATTATACTCCATATATAACATACTTCATGGAAAACAAAACTCCATTGGATAGAGTTCTAAAACTAAACACGCCATAGGCTAAAAGGTATAAACAATTCTCCTAACCAATTAGAAAGACTCTCACTTACAGCCTTGCAGGTGCAAGGTGCTATCTTATTGTTTAACATTCTTTGTGCATATTGATGTTAAGCTTGTCTTGAGAACAGAGGGTTGTTTTAGATTCACTGCATGAGAACTTCTCACAAACACTATTTCATGGCCTTCACGGATTTTCTCTGTTCCAAGCCTGTCTCTGCCACGACAAAGTGATTAGTCATAGAAAATATTAATAACAGAAGCTCTGAGAGATCACCTGACCTGTCTCTCAATCAAAAGCATGATTAGCTTGACCAGTATGTCATTCCTGATTGATACCTCTTCAGTCTGATCTTAAATGCTTTCATCAAAGACAGGGTGTTTACAAGGTGTTTAAGAAATCCGTCCTAAAATTTCACTGTTCTTACTGATACAAGTTGTTTTCTATACGTCTGAACTACAGCTCAGATACCACAATAGCCTCTCCAGCTGTGCTGCCTCCAGCTTGCTGGGCACACTGGTAGCTGCTGCCTGCCAGCCGGGGCTCCAGCAGTGCTGAGTAAGCACAAGGATTACTGGCTGTGCTTTGCAGAGGGTGCTCTGCTTGTACACGGCACTCTGATATTTGCTTTCTTTGTAACAACATGACACAGTTGACTCATGCTCAGAGAGCAATCTGCTGTAATTCCCAGATCATCCCCATTTGGCCAGTTGTTTCCCATCTTATATTTGTGCAGCTGATGGTTCATACATAACTGGAGTACTTTTCACTTGCCCTTTAATCTTGTTATACTGGATCAAATTCAAATCATCAGTTGTTGTGTTCAGTGTTCCTTGGTGACAGCTACTTGAAGTATTGCTGGACATAGATTAATTTTCTGTGGGAAATTACTTTCTAACAGCAGATCTGCACAATATTTTATTTGTACCTCCTTATTCCTTCCCTTCCACCAACTCTAAATTCTTAAGCAGTGACTTCCATAGATTTGCTATATGATGAGTGGTGCATATCTTTTGAATTCACATTATTAGGCCAAAGAAATTCCAAAAAAGATGGTTTTGGTTTTGGGGGGTTTTGTTTGGTTACTGTCTTTTGTTGTTGTTGTTGGGGTTTTTTTTCTTTTTCTTGGTTTTGGTTTTGGTTTTTTGTTTTGTTGTTTTTGTTTGTTTGTTTTGTTTTTGTTTTTGTTTTCTCTTTTTCTTTCTTAACAGATATATATATTTACAACAGACATTACTGGTTAAGAGAAAGACAAAACAGATCTGGAGGATCTGACAAACATACTACTATTTGTTAGTGTTGTGGTTTAAAGGACAACAACTTTTTTTTTTTCTCCTTCCTGGGGGGAGTTCTTTGTTTTCCTACTTCCGCCGGGACACAGTTTCCAGCAGAGGTGAGGAGCCCACGGATTGGCTAATTTTAAGATGGGCACTTCATGTAGCCACTTGAAATTAGAGGCGTCTTTGCGAAGCTTACATTTTTTAGGAGCGGAAAGTTTGAAGCCTTCTTTGACTTCCGCCCGCGGTGAAGGTAACTCCGGCATGGCCCTGGCTGGCCGCTCCGGGCCCCAGGGCCTGGCGGCCATGCCGGGGCTGCGGCCGGGACCCCGGGACCCTGCCGGGTTTCCC
>VZTR01028513.1:28114-55594 GCA_013400775.1 Chaetops frenatus
CACATGTGAACTAATATCCTTTCTGGGCGGGAGTTCACAGTGATATGGATTCTACAAGAGCCTTATGCGTCTTGTGGGAAAAAATCTCCATGGTGAGACAAGAGAGACTCTTCTTCCAATTGGACTGATGAAAGCCTATTTCAAGAGTGGTAAATTGACCAGGGGTTTTCTAAGTTTGTTTCTCTGTGTTGTTGGTGAGAAGGATGGTGGTAAAGGAAGATAAATGAGGTAGGAGAAAGGAACCATCATGGGTGAGGGGCTGGGGGGAGGAAGAAGAAACCACCTGGGGGTTGATTTTGATTCTGTTGTCTTTTGTTAATAAACTATTTTTATCTTTGAAGTTTAGGCCTGTTTTGCATTTCTCTTAATCCTTATTCTCATAAAACCACTACACAACACTCTCGCCTGGTGTGAGCAGGCGAGCAGGTGAATGTGAAACCGCTACAGTTAGCTCTTTTATATCATAAGATGATACTTCATTGCAGGACTAGGATCCTTGTCAGGACTTGTCAGCGGGTATGTGGTGTTATTTTTTGTCTTAGTTTATTTCCTTCTGCCTTAAAACTAATTATACTCACGTACACAGATGCTGAGTGAAAACTGCAAGTGTCATTGTCATGTACACCTAAGGTCACTGCAGCAGAATTGTGTGCAGCACAGTTCAAGGGGTTTATTTGTACACCACATTGAATAATTTACTAGGCTGCACCAAAAATATATATATACATGGCATAAGGGAAAAAAAATAAATACTAGATTGCAGACATGATTAATCAATGTTTTAACATAGACAGACAGTTCTCAGCCTAGCTTTGTTATCTATATGAGTTTTATATGATGCTGTGAAGAGCTCAATGACTGTGCTGACTCCACATAAAACCCCCAGATTTTGCGTAACAAATTTGAACTACTTTTTTTTTTTTGCAACATCTATACAATTTCATATTTCATATATTTTCTATTTATATTTGTATATCAATTTTTATAACTATTTCGAGCCTTACAGTAAATACGTTAAAATAAAATCTTTGGAAGGCTATAGGTGATCCACCTAAATATTTTTATAATTGTTATCGTTATTCTTGTTTAATATCTGACAAACATGTCAAGGTGCACCAGTACAGATGCACCTTAGTACAAGAGCAAACCTTTTTGATGTGAAGAAAATATGACTGAGAATCAGAAGGATTAAGTGTTCTGTCAAGGCTGGTGCTGCAGTTCTGAATTATTTACAAAACATGGAATTCAAAATACTGAAATTCAGCATTTCAGAGTCACAGTTTTCAAACTGCACATCTGAGAAATACACTTTTTGATGCTTCCCAACTTTGGGGGCAAAGTTAAACACAAGTCATTTCTCCAGTCTTGAATACTTCTATTGATTTTGGACTTTGAGTAAAAGAAAACTCAGCTGAGGTCACAAAGTTTCTACTGTGGCAGCCACAGTGCAAGTGATTAAAACCCTGTCTCTCACCTTAAGTGTTCCAATTCAGTCTTGTGAAGTTTAACACCTCACCTCAAGTCCCAGCCAAATCTCAAGGGACTTTGAATTGACATCACAAACACACCTCCAAGTTTAAAAAAGAAGCCTGAAAAGACAAACAAGGAAAAGAAATACTTATATGCCAGGAGCAGCTATTCCACAGAGATTCGATCCAAAGGAAAGCTGGAAGAAAACACTGCAAAAGCACATTTTTTTACTTTCAAGGGCTGTAACTAGCCCCTGCTCCTACGATAGGAGGGCTCAAGAGTGTCCAGATAAAACACTCTCATCTTTTACCTTAATGAACTCTGAACTGACAAGTCTTTTATGACAAATTCAGCACTCTAGCAGCAGCTTCAAAACTACATGAGATTTAGAGCCCCATTTGAAGCCATATCTGGTTTGTCTCGCCTCTGTGACAGGTTCTCACAGTTCTCATCTGGGTCAGTAAATGGAGATCCCATGATAGGAAAAACTGACATTCCATTCATCTTGCTTTGCATGAGTGCTTTGCCTGTCAAAACAGCCACACAACAATGTTAGTTTTATATACTCTTAAGAAATGCAGTCCCAAATTGGCTGCCAAAACACAAGCAAGGAGAGTGCAGACAGGAGCATACACCAAGATGAGGAAACAAATTGAAAATTTAGATAACTACAAATAAGAAACAAAAGACGTGTTGTCATCCTTCCTTTTTTAGTCAGAGAGATGTATTGCCTTCTCTTCTTTTTCCCCCACATGCTAGTCAAAAACTAGGTGCATGAAAAATGCCATAGAGTTTGAGGTCAGAAAGGATGATGTGATCATTTAATTCATCCTCCCCCCAGAGTCTTATATCTGTTCCAGTACTCTTTAATATAACTCAATGACCTTGGTTAGGATCAGGCATCTTTTTCAGCATACCAGAACAGTCAGCATAGGCCTGTATTTTAGATAAATGTGTGAGAAAGTGAAACACACCAGGAGCAGATTGGACCATTTTTGTTCAGGGGAATAAGGAGTTCTATCAGACCACAGCATATGTCTGGTTGAAGGTAGTGGGGTGTGTGATTTGACTACAATTTTTATTTATTCAAAATTATATGTACTTAGGATGTGTAGAAGAGAATGTTTTTTGTTTCCCAAAGTCCTTCATAAAAAGAAGTCAACTACAACTTTCAGAGACCCACAGATTTTAGAGCCAGGAGAGGCCACCAGGCACTGTGAAAATCTCAAGCTCAACAGAACAATAACTTAGCCAAAAGTGGTTATCAGTGGAAAATCATCATTAAAGGGGAATGTTATTAGTAGCACTCAGCAGGCTTTGAAACTCCTGTTTTGTTTGGAAAATTTTTTTTCTTTTAATTTGGAATAAATACATAATTAATTGTAAAATGTATAAATTACACAAATGGGGGAAGTGGTAAATAATGTTGAGCATAAGGCAGCTATAGAGATTTATTGCAAGAATTTTTTAAGCTGGTCTCAGTAAATATGTATATGTGTCTAAGAACTATTCATTTTCACTAATGATCTCAACAAGGTAAATGTGTTTAAATAAGAAAGAGGAATGCATTCCCACTAAATAGGGAAAGTTGTTACTTTGAAGATGACTAAGGTAATTAATGCAAAGACAACTCAGATGAAGTCTAAAAGGCAGAAAGACCAATATGATCTTTGGGTTTATAGATTGTAGAAGTCCTACTTCTCTGAGCAGGAATAAGACAACAATTTGTCTCCTTTGGTGTTGTTCAACATATGGAATATTAAAGGTAACAAGTAAAGTTTTGCTGAGGTTCTTGAAAAAACCATTCAAAGACTTAAAAGGCTGTTAAAATAATACCTGAAGAATAATGGCAAAAAAATTACTTTGAAAACAGTTTAATCTCTGCAATTTATCAAATTGAAAATAGAGAGGTTTGTTTAGTGTTTATATTCTTTTATTTTAACAAAAACCATTTTACTACATTATCAAAGAATGAACAAATATCTTTGCTGTGTCATCATACTGAAGCTATACCACCATTTGAAACATAAGCTGTTTGCCAAATAAAAATTATGGGGACAAACATGTTAGCAAAATTGTCAGTTTGTGATATACAACATGTTAAACAGAAATTATTCTAAATCCTTTACCCCTACATTCTATGTATGAAAAAGAAATTAGCTAAGAAGGAAGTGAAAAATGTATTGTTTTTGCAACAAATAAACATTCAATTATAGTAATTTTAATTCGTATGATGGTAGAAGGGAAAGGAGTGATGAAAGAAGAATTAATCAAAATGAAATACATTTCCACTTGAAGGTTGTGGGATTCTTTCTCTTATTGCTTTATGATTATGTAAAGAAGTATAATTGATTTTATTTTCATTTGCCTGAAGTAAGAGATAATTATGCTTTTTATAAATGTAAATAAAATACACACACACATATATATAAGAATAGGTAGCAAAATAAAGCAGTTCCATTTCTTGTCTGTTTGGTAAGATTTGACAGCATTTTAGCCTAGATAAAGGGAATGGTTTACTGTTGAATATTTAGAAGACCTCATGCTACCCTTAAACAATGTGTTGCTTTAACTAGTGCCTAAATGATATGCAAGTCAAATTAAACATGCCATTTGTCATCTGTACAAATAAAGTGAATCATGCACAAAATTAAAAAAAAAAATTGCCATCACACAGTCTTTTGTTTGCTGCTTCATCTTTATATAACATGAGGAGAAAAAAAGGCACAACCACTTAGACTCTGATGAAGTATAAAAGAGATTATAAGGCAAATCTAGTCAATTGTAAATGCTTATGAAAGAGGAGTTTAAAACACATAGTGAATTTATAAGCTCAAAGATAACCAATAAAAAGAAGATTAATTTAAAAAGGTAGGTAGATGAATGGCAGGCTTCACTTTAGAGGCAAGGTAAATACAAACTGACTTCAAATTTCAAAAGCTTATGTTTGGAAAATTTTGGTATGTTTTCTACTGAGATTTATTCCTCTTTACATCTCATTGAAATTCTTTCTAATCCTTTGACCATCATAATGTTGACAGCTATACAGGAAATTGAATACAATAGATTCCTTCTTATATATGAATAGACATGTCATACTTTCACTCTAGTTGTTTAAAGCCCAGAGGAAAAATTTTACAGTTGTTCCACACTTCCTTGTATACCAAAAGAAAATACATAAACAAACCCAGCCTTGCCCACATCTCCTGTAAACGACAGAAAAGAATTTTAAAACAGAGCATTTGAGCCTACATATGTTAGATGGAATTCAGGTATAATATTTTAGCAATCTCATTACCAGCTTCATCACTAGCATGGCTAAGGGCCACACGTTAATGCATAAAATAGTAAAGTAGTCTAAAATTCTCATACCAAGTCAAAGTTTCTGTAATTCCCCAAAGACTGTTGATTTCAGATCCATATTTTCAGAAGGATGTGGCATCTCTTAGTGAACTAGATATGAACTCTGTTTTATTTGCTTTCATGTTTTCCATTTCTCATTATAATGGCAAGTCAAAGGGACAGCATAACTGTTATAACTAGAGTCATTAAATGTTAACAGTGGCTCATTTACAGTCAGATATTAAATACTGTCCAAATGTTCCAAATATTTTTCTGTACTGGTTTGGATTCTCTGACTAAAATGATTTTATTTTTATGTTGTTAAGTCTCCACAACACAGTAATAAAATGGGTTTTTCTATTTTTGGTCATATCAGTATAGTTGTAGGCATGCTACTTTGTCTGTAATTTTACTTTGTGTATATTATAGTGTTTGTAAAGAAACAACCCTTCTTTAACTCATTCACTGCAAAGAAATACTTGCACATCTAGTAGCCTTGAAAAGCAAGAAAAAATAATCCCTCAAATCCCACAGGTTTCCATAACAATCCTGCTATAGCAGCACTCAGAAGAACGGCAGGTGCAACCTGATGGTTTCAATGCAATGACCTTTTAGAATCTTCAACATAAAAAAAGGGAAGTATTTCTATTAAAGCATCTTTATCACTGTCATCCTCCTCATCATCATTGAATACATTTGTATAAACACTTTCAGGACAATAAACCTTTTCCTACTTAAAAAGGTTATAAATTTGTGTTATGCATCATATTGTAAGTGGAGTGGGTCATACATCATTTAGTAGTGAACAACAGTGGGAACATTTAAGTCAATAAACTTTTTAAGGGTGCGAGAAATTGAATCCCAAAACCTTAAATATCTAAAATAAAAGTTGTTTATTTGGTTAGGGTTTGGAGGGATTAGCAAGAGGAAAAGCGACTTTCTTGTTAGTTTTGCTGCAACTGTCATGAAAATGAATTTTTGTGTCTGTTTAAATGTTTGCCAAGGGCATGGAGAATGACAAACAGGATTCTCTTAGTTATGGTAACATTACAAATGACAATAGTTGTTAATGTAAGCCCTAAATTAATCGCTCTGTAGCCTTAAAGTCAAACCTTTTTGCAAATGTGAGTGGAGACAGTATTTTATGTCCAGTTCACAATTGTTTAGTCTTGAATGTTAACCATAGATTTGTTTTCATTTTGTCTCAATTCATGTTTTTTGTCTCTGCTTTACATTAGTCATTCTGCAGTAGCAAATGTGCAGGAAGGTGGTAGATAGACTTTTGTAGAAGAGATTTTTCCTGCTACAGAGTATTGCAACAATATGTTGACCTGAAATTCCACAGCAGTAATTCTGATGGATGTTACAGAAACTGCTTTCAAAGGCTAACAGTGCCTGTAGGCACTTTGCTCGAGGCCTGTGCTTCCTTCTTCTGTCTCTCAAAGGGGCCCTCAGCTCTTAAGAGCTACAGCTGGGCCCTCTCTCCATGCTATCTACACATGTATGCCATACCAAGGTGTCATAGGAATGCACTACAGCTGAAACATGCAGTTCATAATCCCAGCTGAATGCTCCCACAGTTTTTAGGTGAACACTGTGCAATGTTTCTGCCTCACATTTTTTAGACTGTATTCCTTAGGGTTATCTATGATATTCCAGAGTTTCAATAGTTTCAATAAGCTGACATTGTCTACGGCATTTTAAACAGATTCCCCAAAACACTCTGTTCATTTCTCTAAAAGTAGAGCACATCTTCTTACTGACTGAACATAATTTCAGTCTAGAATGGAGATGACAAAATTAAGGTGCTGTATTTTCCTTTAAGACCTTAATGCCACTGGGATATTGGCATTCCCACTTTTCTGCTAGTATTCAGTGGGTTTTCCTTTTGACAATAGTTTAGAAGCTATCCTCCTGAAAAAATCTTTTAAAAATTATGTAATATTTAAAACCTCCTATACTTAAACCTCATATATTAGTCTTGAGAAAAATGAATGTGGACTTTTACAGAGATGAGTAATAACAAATGCTACTTACAGCAAATATCCTTAATTCCCTCAGGTCTTTTTCACAATGGTTTTCAGTGGGTATGTGGAGAGGACATGATGATGTAAGTATGGTTATGTTAGCAAAGATTATCCAGAAGACTGTAATTCTTTTATGGTTTCACTGTCAGATAATAATGTAGCATGTTGATAAAATATTTTTACCAGAACATCCTAGACCATATCTCCTAAATATGAAAGTTTGAAACTTACAGAAAAATATCAATTTATTGGTTATGCAATCTACCTGTGACTATTCTGGAAAGAGTAGTCCTTTATATCTGCACAAAAGGCACAGAACAAGATGTGTATCTGCTGATGTCTTGCCAGTGTTCCATAGTCGTGACCCCAGGTAGCTAGTTTTTGAAATGGGAGTGAATCTCTGATCTTTCAGCATCCATTTTTCTTTGCCAAGTCTACTGCTGAAGTGCCAGCTATTTTCTAAAATGTAAAGTGTCTTCAAAAAATTATAATTTTAAAATATATCTGAAACTCTTAGTCCAAAACTGTCCAATGCACAAAGCCAGGGAAGGAAAAGAAGCAAAGAAATCACACCAGGTATGGATACAGTTACTTACCTTTTTAGCAGTTTTTAGCTCTTTAACCTTGGTAAAAATATGAATGCTGTAAAATTTTTCTATTACTGAATACCATGCACTTTATGCTTTCCATGATAGCATCTTCAAAGTCAAACACACTTGAAAGCATAATAAATCAAATATTAGAGAATAATACACCTATACATGGAGATCCTACAACCACCCAGGCATGCATTGTCGTGCAAGTCCAAACAAATCAAATGAGATTTATCTCACACCCAGGCAGATGACTCTGGATTTGTTTTTTAAAAACAAAAGAAA
This sequence comes from Chaetops frenatus, assembly GCA_013400775.1. Taxonomy (NCBI): domain Eukaryota; kingdom Metazoa; phylum Chordata; class Aves; order Passeriformes; family Picathartidae; genus Chaetops; species Chaetops frenatus. Next base: position 35,832 of record VZTR01028513.1, read on the forward strand.
ACAAAACAACCAAAACAAACAAACAAAAAACCCACAAACAAACATAACAAAACAAAACCCTACCCAAACAAAACAAAACAAAACAAAACAAAACAAAAAACACACACACACAAAAAAAAACCAACACCAACCACAAGCAACAACAAAAAAAAACCAACCACCTTCACTTCGTGAATCCTGAAAAAATGGTTTTTGGGGTTTTTTTTCACAAGTTTCAGTGTAGGATTTATGTACATTTTTCATATTACAAATTTACTCATTAATTTAGGCTTGTTCAAGTTGCTGGGTTAAACCTGTTTTGTGGACAAAATGCTCAGCGGTCTACGTATTTCTGTTCAGTGGAACTAGTGTTTATTTAAGACCTGCCCAGTAGTATAAACAATTAATTCCATGCTCTTACTTGACCATGTCTGGTTTGTAAATCAGAACAGCTTTAAGACTGCTCTGTTTTACCTTTACCAAGCAGAATTAAGTTTGGATTAGGAACTCATGGCTTTTTACATCACAAGTATTACAGTTGTTCACTGTTATAGTGTTTTTTTTCTGGGATACAGCTAATTTTCCTCATAGTAGCTTTCATGGTGCTATACTTTGGATTTCTGATGAAAATAATGTTGATAACACACTGATGTTTTAGATACTGCTGAGCAGTGCTTAGAAACTGCCAAAGTTCTTCTTGTTTCTCACTCTGCCCTGTCAGAGAGGAGGCTGGGTATGCACAAGAAGTTGGGAGGGAACACAGGCAGGACAGCTGACCCCAACTGATCAAAGGGATATCACAGGTTGTATGATTTGGTGCTTAGCAAAAAGAGCTGGGTGAAGAAGAATATGACATGCATTTGATGTTATGACATTTGTCTTTCCAAGTAGGCATTACATGTGCTGGAACCCTCCTTCCCTGGAAATGGACAAACTACTGCCTGAAAAAGGGAAGCAGTGAATGAATTTCTTGCTTTGTTTTGCTTACATGAACCACTTTGCCTTTACCTATTAAATTGTCTTTATCTGAATTCACAAATTTTCTCTGCTTCTGCCCTTTTGATTCCCTCCTCATCCCATTGTGGGACTAGTGAGGAACCTGTAAAGGGCTGAGCTCTGTCTCAGGGTTAACCACATCTACAAATATTCAGGTCACTTTTAAACCTAGGAAAATTTTAAATCTAGTAGGATAAATATAGGTACTTCAGATACAGCTACCATGGTAAATACAGACCTTTGCCCTAAGTAGGGTAGAATTCCTAGGCTGTTCTACTGGTTTTTGTAATTTGATGACAGCAGCAACTAGGACCAGTTCAAATTAAAAATGTAAATATTAAAAATGTTAATGAAAAAGAAAATGCAGTGTGTCAATGAAACCTGGCAGAAAGCAGATCCTCAGTAGCCCATAGGCACTGTTCTCTGTTGCAAAGGCTCATGGAAGCTTGTGCAAAGAACAATAAAAAATGCTCATTTTCTGATATCAGATTGACCTTTACCCACATTATAGACTGAAACAAGCTAATACAATATCCTGAATGGAAAATTTAGAATTTTAGAACAGAATCATGGAACAGCACAGGTTAGAAAGGCCCTCAAGAGACCATCTGGTCTAATCTTTTATGGGAAAAGGATCTGGATGACATTATCCAGCACCCTCTTCAATTGCACCTTAAAAAACCTCCAGTGAGTAGGGACTCTATCATGTCCCTAGAAAGGCTGAATGACTGCTTTCATTGTAAAAGATTTCTTTCTTATGTTGAGATCAAACTTTTCCCAGTGAAACTTCTACCCATTACTCCTTGTCTTCTCCTCGTGAAGAGAGATGCTCTGTCTGGAATATTGTACTGGAATATTGTGATAGTTTCCCTCTCAACCTTTCTCTTCTCCAGGGAGAAAATAGCTAGTTCCTTCTGTCTTTCCTCACAGGACTGGTGTCCCAGAATTTTGATAATTTTTGTGTCTGTACTTTGGTTCCTTTCTAGTCTCACATGTCTCATGAATTGAACTAGACACAATACTCCAGGTGGGGCCTCACAAATGCTGAGTGGAGTGAAATGACTATGACTTTGTCTCTGCTAATAATGCCTCTGTCCTTGCTCTCCAGGATCTGATCTGCCTTTGTTGCTGCAGCAGTGCACTGCTGACTTGTGTTCAGCTTATTTTCCACCAGAACCCTCAGGTCCCTTTCTACGTGACTTCTCCTCAGCCACACAGATGCAAACTCATACTGGCTCTTTGGTTATTCTGGACTTTTCACTCATCTTTGTTAAAGGTCATACTGTTCTTCATAGGCCATTATTCCCACCTGTGCAGGTCTCACTGTAAGATATCCCTGCCTTCTGAGCTGTTCATCTCACCACACAGTTTGATGTCATCAGCAGGCTTGGTGAGGGTACTCTCAATCCCACCATCCAGATCACTTATAGAGATGTTTAAGAGCCTGGGCCCCAGTATTGATCCCTATTGTACAGCATGTATAATTGCAAAATAGTACTATTTAATAGAGGAAAAACACCAGTCCAATATGATGTTACTAAAAGGATATTTCAGTGTGCCATGGTTTTGTGGAAACTAAACTGTTGCCAAGCAATAATGGCAGCCATTGATTTTCATACTTTTAGGCATCATTAAGTCATATGAATTTAAACTGTTAATCAGAGGGCCCTTATATATAGTCAGTAGAGGGATAATGACATCACAGAAGGGGATTTTAGGTATTCACTTTAGGAAGGAATGCTGACACCTATTTCACTTCCGAAAAAGCGAAATGAGATGACTGACATCAACATAGATAATTACTCTTTAGCTGTCTGAAGATATAAGAGATGAATCCCATTCTATGAAGTTAATTAAAACACCTAACAAAATATTAGGCTGTCAAATTATTGTTTTCATATACATTTCCTCATCATTCTGTCTTCTAAGTGCTTGTCTTCACTCACAAGAAGAAGACAAGCAAGCAAACAAGAAGCTGTGTTTATTAAAGCCTCAGGGAAACTAGCATGAGTAATATGAGAATACTCTTAACACAAGGCATTCTAGTTTTATTCTGAAGTAAACTTGTCCAAATCAGCTTCAGGTAGAGTAAAAGGCTGACCTTAATGTGTTTACACATTTCTAAACTTCCCATCCTGTCTGCATAAGAGGGCTGACAGATTCTTTACGCTTTCTCTGTATTATTACCCCTTTCATTTTGATATTCACTACCCCCTGCAGTTGGACAATTTCCTTTTGATTATACCTTTCAAAAAGTCTGTATGAATATGGGATTCAAATAGATTTCCTAGGCACTTCATCCATATCCCTCCTGTGAGTATTTACCAGATTTCAGCAGAAGGCCTTTGCTGGGAGTGATTGGTGTATGGCAGTACAGAGAGCTCTTGCACTGGCATGTTAATTTTGGGGTCAGCCTCAGGCTCTGTCCTTTGGCCTTTGGCTAACCTCACTGTACCCATGTTGATGCAGTACTGCTCTGCTAGTCCAACTAGCTTGGTGTAGTGATTTTGCTTTGTAATTTGGTAGGTTACGAGGCCTGAGGTGACAATCAGATGCTCTAATGGGACTGCATGTTACAGGATGGGAATCTAAACTGAAGCTCAGTGGTTGCATGTGGGCAGCTCCCTCCCATTTTCCTTCACAAAAACCATTTGACTTCCCAGTCCCAAAAATGTTTTTGTTTTGGTTTTTTCTTCATTTCACAATACAGCAAGAAGCAATGAAATTCTACCATTCATATTTAGGAAAATTCACAATTTAACAATATATGTTCTGCTTAGGTACATAAAAACATGTATCCCCTTGTATTCTTACAGGAACATTTACTTGAATGTATCACATACACTAAAATAAAAATATTCCTCTGAAACAGTATTTGGGGTTTTTAAGTTCTAGTGTGTCATTCTGTTTATGACAACCAAATATGAAGGTGCTTAAAAAAACATCTTTGCAATCTAAGTTACTAAAGAATCCTTGAGGAGGCCTAGGACTAATTATACCTTTATTTACAGCATATTTCATATTAAATGAGAATATGTTTAAAAAAACTAAGTTTATGAGGAGAATTTGTATTTTTTTCAACCAGATGTGCTTTCCTGTTATTGCTTAGACAAAAATATGACAAATGTCATGATTTTTACACCAAATCTTGGTCAGCTATAAAAAATTCTGAGTAATTGTCTTATTTTAGTGGAAATACTCTATTTTTACACTGGCAAACAATGGAAAGCAGTGTCTGACTATGTATTTTTCTCCTTATGTTATGAATCTCGTTAATGAAGGCAATATTGGGTTTATGTACTGGTCCACCTACTTTTTGATTCTCCTTAATTAATGTTATAATTTAAAAATATTCATAGTTGTTTTATTTTTTTGTCACTAAAATTAAGCTTGAAGTTAAGTCAACGAAAGAAGAAACAAAGTATCATAATTCCTGCAAAAGTGAAATACAGAAACTTGAAAATATCAAAATGCAATTTGCCTTTAGCACTAATTAGAGCTATGAACACAGTTCTATTTACAGCTATAAGAAAAAAAAGTCAAATTAAAAAAAAAAAACAACACAGGCTTTATTCTTTTCAGTGTTATAGTTATTATTCTGCCATCTTCTGGAACCATTATGAGAAAAGTATTTGAGTTACTCTGTCAGAGCAGGAAGAAAGACAGTTTCACTGTGTCCTATAACTTCTTACAAGACTCATGGCATTATGGACTTCTTAATCAAATCTGGATTGGAAGATCATTCAAGTCTACCTGTCATTTTAAATCAAAATTTTTAACCTTGGGATGCAGCTGTCAGTGGTTTTTTTGTCATTCTTTCAATCAAGGAGATAAATTAATTAAAAGAACATTTTTACAAAATGTGCACAGATGTTGGTCCTTTTCGTATAGCAAGAAGTTAAATCACTTTTATTTTATGGGTCCCCAGGATTAAAAAAATCAAAACAAAACAAAACAACAACAACAACAACAACAAAAAGTAAGATTATAAATTGGTTTATATCTACCCCACAAAGCAGTAGCTAAATTAATAAAAAAAATTCTATATTCCAAACCCTTAGATAAAAAGAAAATGGCTAATTTTAGTTTTCAACTGGCAAATTCAAATATAGGCTATTTGACTGGTGTGAGAGTAAAGATTTATCAGGTGAAGTATTTTTATGAAATATTGGTATATGAATTTTCGATGTCTCCCTGGGACCAGAGTTTTGCCCTCCTCCAACTACAGAACACATATGCAGTATTCAGAAAAAATATTGTGGTTTGTTTTATTTATGACTCATTCTTTTCCTGCCATATTTTGTCTGGGTTCAGACATAGGTAAATCAAGTTACTGCCAGAAAACAATGTAGACAGCATTGAAAAAAATAGTGTTGCAGTAAATGATTAAAAAAAATGAAAACTTGTCCTTGAAAAACAAAAAGAAAAGAGAGAAAATTAAACAATAAGTAGATTAAACAGGAGAGCTTAATATTGTACAACAACAGATGGAAGCTTTGCCTACAACGTGAAGGAAATAAGGTAGTAAACCAATAATACCTTTAATATGTATCTGCATTTACTTATCATGCTACACGAAGCTAGCTTTATTGCTGATGGCCTGAGGATAAACATCTATGTTCTCAGAGCCAATATTACCTTTAGCATTTATATAAGGGTTGAATTATGTGTAAAACTAGAGAGAGAGATTAGGGATTTCTGGGCATCTGTTTGTTTGGCCTTGAGTGATTTTTTTTTACAATAAACTTTTATTTTTTAATATTATTTTGACTTTAATTAGCTTTTTGACAATATGAAAAAAGCATTTTAATTCTCCTTTTATCTCTAGAAAAAATAAATATAGTAAGACAGAGAACAGAGCTAATAACAGCTTTGCAGCCTGTTTTCAGTACTTGTGATGCAGTATCCAAATATTTCTGAGATAAGGGCTGAAGAATAATATTTATGTGTGTGCATATGTGAGAGTGTGTGCTTGTGTGTGAGAGAGGAAATTACAAGATAAATCATTACATGACATACTGTCTGAGGTAGTCTGGTTTATGTGTATTTATCCGTGTAGCTGGATTATTGTCATAGTTTTGAACACACAAAAAATAGCAACAGAAAAATCTTTCTTGCTTTTTCCACAGTGCTGTTTCTAATGTGAAATTGAGGTCAACACGGTTTGCTTGTATGTAACTTTTAAAACAACATTTCCTATTACATTAAATCATTTGTGGCTGAAACTTCAGATCGTACTTCATTTACTGTACATGTAAAGCTCATCAATCACATGGAGAAAAACATTAAGGAAAGTAAAAAACCTCCGGAACAAAACCCTTTAGTTATCTCTATGCAAACACTCTGTATTCAGAAATAGAGGTTTCGAACCATTAAACAAAAAACAAACAAAAATGTTGATGACTTTAAAATCTGATATGTAAGAAATGCTGGATGTTGACAGCTTTGATCTACCTTTTTTTCTTACTTTTGAGTAAGATTTTTTTTCTCCTGAAAACTCAGCAACTATGATCTTGACAGAAGAAACCAAAAGTAGGTTTGGAGACAGGAGCATCACAGCTGTTAAGGGGGAAAAAAAAAAGTAATAGGAACCTAACTAGACACATGGAAAGGAAAGATTTTGTTAAGTGGGGGATAGGAACTGCTGCAAAGATATTTCAGAAATGTTTTTATGAATGACAATTAATGGGGACAAAAGCACAATGCTCACCCCTTGGATTTTTCCCAAAGCTTTCTGTATGTGCACTTTCCCATCATACCAATACTGTCAGCGTTCAGGAAATTTAAAGCACTCTTACAGATTACTTTCTTGTAGGGATGAGGAAAGTCTTAGAAGAACAATTCCTGGGAAATTGTTCTCACTCAGCAGGTAAGCAAAAGTATTTCTGAAAAAAGTTTGCAGATTAATTTGCCAGTTGTCTTATTGTTACAGTACACTGGAAAGAGGGAAAAGACAGGGGAGGAGTTATAAAATTATTTTCCTTGTTTTCTTCCTGTCCTAAAAAATAGAAAGAACCATAGAAAGTGCACAGACAAAGGCACAGGAAGTTACAAATATTAAAAAATGGCATTATTCAGCCAGAAAGTTTTAATGACCAGAAAGGATGGAAATTTTGGAAAACAGAATACATCTGGAGACAGCAACAGAATAAAATGGTAGAAAGAATGTCCATATTTTCCTTTAGCCCATATTCTTTTTCTTCCAAAGCTAAAATTTCCTTTCCTAATACTGGCTTGGAAGATGGACAAGTTTTATGAACATATACCCAGAAATTATTCAAATTAGAATGAGGTATTAGAAAGATAGACTGTCCCTATAGCAATTATTTAGGCAGCCAAGCTCACCATCTAACATATGTTAAGATTCATACTACTGTTTTCTACTCTTTCCTCCCCACTCCTCAACACAATCATCAATACAAACTGATCTTCATCCCTCAAACCTGTTGAGACTTCCAGGAAAAATCTTGTAAGGGAATTCTAGTCTCAGTAATATGCTTTCCACTAGGACTAAGCGTCCCCAGTGTTTTCAAATCTGACATTTAGAGCTTCGTGCAAATTATTTGTGACTGAGCAAATTAGCTAATTAAATAATTGGCTTAGGGCTTCATAAAATTTGGCTGCTATGGAAATGAGGCTGTCTGAACCTACAAGCTTCATCTGAGCATTAAAAGTATTTCATGTCTTTACTCCAGATGAAATTGAGGTAGTAGCAGATTTGGTTTTGAAATAGTTGTTTATAGGTTTGTCCTTGTATAATTTCCAAATCTGTGGAATCCCAGGCCGTGGGCTACTTCTGAGAAGCACTGCTCCCAAGCAAGACTGCAGTCTACCCTCCTGAGGGCGAACTTCCAAACCATTGGAACAGAGAATATCCCCAAGAACTGGCTTGTTTTCTCCCACATTCAATGCTCTCTTGACTATCTACCCTCAGGGAAGATTTCAGAATGACCTTCACAGAAAACTCTTTCTTGATCTTAAACATTTTGTGGGCTGCACTGAGGAGACCTGGCAAACTTAGCAACAAAACTGTGCTTTGACATCCAAAGGGAATTCAAAATTCCAAAAGCTGCTGTAACAGAACTGTTATAAATAAGTTGGAAATAGTTATACTGTTAATAAGTTAATTAAATTGTGATAGACTTAATAAAAAGTTAAGTTGTAACAGATAAATAAGCAACCATTATGATTGTTAAAAGGATTGTAGTTGCAGTGAATTGTAATAACTCCTAAAACCAAAAAAAGGACACCAGTACTTTCCTACCATGTGAAACCACCCTAGAACAAGCTCAGAGAAGTCCTCCTGGGTGTTCCAAGAATGAAATCAGTGACAATAGATAACCAATGAGGTTTCAATAAAACCTGGAGAACCAATCAGATGAAGGATCCAAAACCGCACCAATCAAAATGGGCCAAAAGCTGGATAAAACCCAGGCTTTTAGGAGATCCTGTCTCTCCTCCCACCCAAGGACATCGAGGGACAGCTCCAGCCGCCCGGAGCAGACCCAGCACTGGCGCCGAACCCCAGCGATCAGCGCTGCCCGGGGAGCTCCTGCTCTGCCTCCCGCAGGCACCGCCGTGTGCTCGTCCCGCCACCCCCTGGCTTCAGGCTGTACAATAAAATCTGCTGAAATCACTGCGTTTGGGAGTTCGCCTCCCGTTTTTAACAGAACTAAAGGAGGAAAATGGGATGAAAAGCTGGGGAAAATCATCCTTCCCTCTTCCCCCCATAGACTGGGCATGATTATTAATGGATTTACAAAGGTAGAACCAGAAGTAAGCACAGGAAAGCAACACTGAATCCACTCCCAAATGGCCCTCATTGCCCTAGATGTTCCCATGCCATAAACTGATATCACACAGTACAGCAAAAAAACAATCCTGATTCCTCTCCCTGCTCTGAAAATTATCCCTATGAGAAGCACATATAGGAATATAGACAAGGTTAGGTACTACACCCACATGAACTGATCAAGCCACATTGTAACAAGTGGCTCCCTACCAAACACAGCAAATGCTTAGACCAAATTTATTTCCAACTCAGTTTGAGCAGATCTGTTGTTATCTCAACCCTTCTTGCCCAACATTGTGAGCCAGTTAAAGCTCTCCTGGTTTAGGAGTGGTATTCCTCAGTTTAGGCGTTCCCACCGAAAGCATGCTGGGACTCACTTCCCCTTCCCCTCCAGCTGGAAGAACAAAAGGCAAAGATCACCCATTGAGTTTAGAACAATTTACTAGAAACAGCAATGAGATAAGAAAATGAACTGTAACAGCAACAATATGAATAATTGAAGTGTACAAAGAGAGAGCGATTCACATGCAAAATGCCCACTAAGCCCAGGACAATGAAAAACAATGGCAGACAGATCCTCCACCACTCTTTCTCTGACCAGAAAGGAATGCCCTCTCTTCTGGTAAGCCAGAGTTTCTTTTGTCCACCCCTGGCAGCAATGTCAAATGGTATCAAATAACAAAATCTGTTGGCCACACCCCCTTCCACTGATCTGGGACCGAATCTGAACAGTGACAACAGAAACACTAGGGAAAAGTGGGGCCATTACTTAATGGGATGGGGGACCTGGTTACACATGACAAAGGCTGAGGTACTACATGCTTCCTTTGCCTCCACCTTTACTACCCAGACTGGCTTTCAGGAATCTCAGTTCCAAGAGACTGTGGAAAAGGTTGGAACCAGGAAGATGTACCCTTTTTGGAAGACAACTGGATCCAGATCAGAGTGTACATAAACCAACTGAAAATCCATAAATCCATGGACCCTGATAGGATTAACCCACAAGCCTTAAGGCAAGTGGCAGATGTCATTGTGATGTCATTTTTGACAATCTTTGAAGCATCATTTCAACTGGGAGAAGTTCCCAATGACTGGAGGAAAGCAAACATCATTCATGTCTTCAAGAAGGGCAAAAAGGAAGTGACCTAAGGAATTAAAGGCTAGTCACCTTGATCCCTCATAAGATGATGGAATATCTAATCCTGGAATCCATTTCCAGGGTCATGAACTAAAATAAAATAATCAGGATTATTCAGCATGGCTTGATCACAGGAAAGTTATGCTCGACCAACTTTATTAACCTATAAAGTTAATAGTTAATATAAAGTTATATGATGACATGACTGTCCTAGTAGACAGGCAAGCACCAGTGGACATTGCCTACCTGGATTTCAGGAAGGCTTTGACACTGTCTGCCCTAAGATTCTCATAGAGACACTCATAATATGTAAATTGGATGTGGATTGAAATATGGCTAAATGGCTGGGTCCAGACTGGTGATCAGCAGCTTAAACCTAGCTGGATACCAGTAATTAGCAATGTATCCTAGAGGTCAATACTGGGACCAGTCCTGTTGAACATCTTCATTAATGATCTGAGTGATGATGTGGAATACACCTCCAGCAAGTTATAATCTCAACCATTGTCTTATTCTCTGACCTCTGTATTCCCTATAATTTCAATAAAATTTTTTCTGTTCTGAGCTTTTTTCTTAGCTTTCATCCTGGAATGAAGACATTGCACAAAAAAAAAATCTTATTTTGTTTACTTCAAATTGAGTAATATTTTGGATTTTGCTAGCTAAGCAACTGCAATATCTAGGGTTCAACCAAATTTTTATTTCTATCTACATCAGCCATGAATTTATGGATATCATATTGTAAAAATATTCATATTTGTAGGGGGTTTTATTTCCTTGCATATCTTCACTGAACATTCAAAGCTTTCTCTGCTTCTTGTACTGCTGAACTTAACAGTGGGAATGGAGGACTATACGTTCTATGGCTTGGAATGAGATGGAGCCCTATCCAGTACTGCATGAATTACAGAGGCAGCTGAATCTTTGATTTTTATGAACAGGTGATGAGATAAAAGATTGCATATGGGTATAAAATACAGAAGCTTCCATAAGTAAATAAATTTTCTTGGCTGCACAAGAATTATTTCAAGAAAAAGCATAGCAGTCTCTCATTTTGTGGATATACCTGTTGCCCAATAAATATGACTTATGCAATTACTAGCAAAAGGCCACAGGAGCTGTATTGACCTGACACTGCAAGGTCTCAGCAGTTATCTGGACTTGTCGTGGCCTATGCTGGTTTTAGCTGTTAAAACAATTGTCTAATGGTCAAGTGACAAGATGACTACCGGCTAACACTTTTTAACTTAACTCTATAAATGCTTGCACATCATAAAGCTCTATCAAACCCAGTCAGTCACAACAAGCAATGGCAGTTTATTTTAGTCCTTTATCATTAACTGAGGCCATTAATTGACAAAGAGGTGGAAAACCAATTATGTTTATATATAACCAATATATTTCAAATTCTAAGTGGCTGTTTCATTACCCTATTTTATTACATGGGAAAGTACACATATTCTTTTTGAATACAGCACCAGTATCCATCTTAATAACTTACTATGGAATCTTCAAAGGCCATCTTTGAGATAATGAAAAAGATACCAGCAATAAGAAAACATGTAAAAATAACCTTAAGCAGACCCCAAGACTGGGAAAAAAAGTTTCCCAGCTATAAGTGTTAATATATCCTGGGCACTGTGATGGTGGCCTCTCATAATGCTCCTTTACATTTCATTGCAAAATCTAACTCTTCACCTAGAGAAACACTGGGAAGGGTTCCAGAGTTGACAGGAAGATAGCAGGAATTTCATGTATAGCACTTCCATTGGAATATTTTTTGAAGAAGTGACTGGATAATTTGGTCTAGAATCAGTAACATCCATTGCAATTGTAGTAATAATTACCATGTGTGTTTTGGGTGCAAGGTTAGTACCTCATTTATACTAGTAGTAAATACTTGAGTACACATACATGGTGTTTTGCCTTTTATCCATAACAAGGATTTGGGGAATGATATCTGATTTTCCTATTTAGTTTTAATTTGATGAAAAATAAGTCTATGCTCTCACTTCTGATTAAATGCTAACGCTTTTCTAGTGACCTTTCAAATAGTTGCTCATTTGTTCAAGTATAAAGCATTTTGGTCTAGCTACACTCTCACAGTCTAGTTTTTCATTATTGCATTTTCTATTTTTTTTTTAATTACTGTTTAGAGAAGACTAGTTTCTTTATTGCTACAAATATTTTTAAGCTATAAATTTCATATATAAAAAAATAGCTATTTCCCATCTAAATTTTTCACTTGAAAACTCCACGTATCTTCTTCAGGGTACTGCAAGATAATAGAATTCCCTCCCTATAAGGAATAAACAATCTAATACTGTTATAAGTTGTAAAATTAGTTTAGAACAACTATTTATGCCTAAGCATATTGATTTGTCATGCATATATTTTAATGTGACAAGTGAGTTAAGATTTGTCTGTTTGCATTGCAGTGCTGGAATATAATCCACTGATTTCCAGAATCACTTCACTTACAGCTGAGGCTTATGATGTTGGCATTGTCAGAAGGAAAGTATACAATCCAGCAGGTCTAAAAGAACGCTTTGTATTCCCTGTGTGCTCAACAGCCATTGAAGCCTTTGAGGACCTGAAGAGGGACATCCAGGATGCCTCAATTGTTTGCCTCCCACATTCATGTTGATCACCTAAAGATCTTTGCTTCTAACTGGTAAACTAGTAAACATATGTTAGTGACAAAAAGCTGATCACTTCTGAGAGATATATATTCCATTTCTCTACTGCTGATATTTTTTTGGGTCATCTACATTTCAGTTTAGGGGGCCAGGACACTAGGCATACAATATGTAAAAATGTTCTTTTCAGCCAGTGCACACAAAGCTGTAGTTCTACCCAGCAATTTTGACAATATTTATGCATTGTACACATTTGTAATATGTACACAAGTTTAAGTAATTTCCTTATTTCTTACTTTATATTTTTTTATTTGTTCATTTATTGAATGTTTTTTATTGAGGTGGGGGTTTTCTGCATTTTTTCTTTTTTTTCTCCCCGTGTCCTAGAATTAGGCTTCATTCATTACAGAGAAGAGCCATTTATGTTAACCACCCATTGAAAAAAGGATAAAACAAGCCACAATTTCAGTATTGAAGGACTTTTAAGAATTGGTGACTGAATGAACATATGATTTGTTCTTCTCTCTTCCATCTTCCCAAGCAAGTAGCAAGTTTACTATTTATTAAAATCTATAAATTGGTTTACCAGTCAAAAATCTTGAATAAAAGTGTGACTTCCCACTCTGAAATGGAAGGGGGCACTCATATGTGCAGATTCTCATGGTCAAAAAGAAATTTAGAAAGTCAGAGTCTCTGCAAAAAGTTTGAGTTTTCCATTTGAAATGGAAATTGGTATGAATTAGTACCTTATCTTCTAGTATAAGCATAGTTATGGGTTTTTAATATGGGGCAGGGTGAGAGTAAAAATAGAGGGAAATTAGAGAAAAGGAGAGAGAAAGAGAGGAAGAAAGTAAGGAAGAAAGGAAGAAATAAAGATCACCCATCTTGGCTTTAGCATTGATCCAGCTGATGGCGTGTCCAGGGTCCTGGGTCACATGCCTGGGCTTTGTGAGGGTATCTTCTTATACATTATTGAAGCTTATAAAATTGAATGAGGCCCCTCAGTTGGCTGTGTGAAAAAAAGATAAACCCTAACCTTATTTAATTCTGTTAACTTAACACAAATAACCAGCTCCTTGTTGAACCCAGGCTAACTGCTGATTCTGGATAGAGCTCGGCCATTCTTCAAGCCATTTTATCAATGTCTGTGGTAGTAAAACCCTTAAGTAAATCAAATCTTTACATGAAGACTTTCTCTTTTAAGTTTTCCTCTATTACAGACATCTGAGGGGGCCTAGTGCAAGATTGCACTGGATGCTGGTGTCAACGTGCTATCAGCTGCAGGTTGTGGTGGACGTGGTGGTTTCTTTCTATTTGCCTCCAAAGCGGCAATCAGGGGATACAGCCAAACTTTGAAATCGACATCCAAGACAGTGGTGTATTTAAGAAAAGGCAAAAAATGCTCTGGACATGAGGTAAGTGTGGTGTGGTAGTGTGGTGAGGGGAAAGAGAAAGAAGCACTGAGAGGAACAATAGTGTTAGAGAAGGAAGAGAAGGTGGAGATGTTCCATGGAGGAAAAGATAATCTCTGGAGCCCTTGGAGAATGCACACTGGAGCAGACTTCCCTCATGGACCCATGCTGGAAAAGAAGAAAAAAGCAAGGAGGAAAAAGTGGCAGACACAAACTGCTATGGGTTGACTGTAACTCCCATTCCCCATCCCACTGCATTGCTCAGGAAGAGAGAGAAAGCTGAGTCAGGGGTGAAGGAATTAGGAACCTGAAAAAATGGAAAGACTGGTGATACTTTGGTATTTGCCCTATTGTTTCACAATACCTCCGTGCATTTATCATGTTTGGTAGCAAATTAAATTAACTTTTTCTAAGACAAGGTTTTTGTTTTTGTGGGTTTTTTTACCCAAGGCAGTAATTGGCAAAAAATCTTCCTACCCTAATCTTAAACCACAAGTGTTCTCATTCCTGTTCATATCTTTTCACTTTGTCCTTCTTGTGGGGTGAGAAAGCAAATGAGTGGCTGAGTGGAACTTTGTGTCCCAAGGGTAACCCTGCACAATAACATTAGGATATTTGTTATTAGAATAACATACTTGGTGTTCCTTGCATAGGAGATGACTAAGAAGACAAAGAAAGTTGGAGACATTTATGTGAAATTTTATGTGTCTTTTGTGAATAACGTATAGAGAAAGACTGTCAGTCAAAGATATAACAGAGAACAAGGTTTACTTTTCCTGTTATGAGAACAAGAGTAACAGTTTTGACTTAAATATGTAGTGTAGGAACAGTGAATTACCCAGTTTAGTTTAGGGCTGCGTATGTAATGTACAAAATCTTCTTTAATTGTGATTTGTTCCATTTTTACCCTAACCTCCGGTATTACTCCATATGTGAATACATTTTAGGAGAGCAGGGGGAGATGGAAGCACCATTAAGTGTCATCACAGAGAATAGGACTGATGGTGGTTTTAATTATTTTGCTAACATCGTTGGAGCCATTACCTCATCATAAAAAGTGCTGAATGGTCACCTTTTCCCAACCTTTCTTACCACTTATCATCAAAAAGCAAAGCATAATGGGCAACAGCTGTTTCTGCTATTGCATGGATTTAGCTACGCTCTCTAAGTGAGCAGTTTAGTTCACCAACATTCATTTCTCCACAAGTGCATAATTACAAACCCAAAGTTAATCTACAAAACATTGGCAACTATTTTTTAAGACAGATGAAGGAAGGCTTTTAATTTTCACTATGATAATTTACTTTTCTTGTTTGGCCTTTCTTTTTCTTTCTTTTGTCTCATTTTGAGATTCCACTGCCATATCTTTTCTCTTTTCAATTTTAGGCTTATTATAATTATTTTAGCCATTTATTTTTCACGTCTTTAAAGTTAGAAAGCTATACTTTTGTGTGTTTTCTGGCCTTGCATCTTCATATGCCTACTTTTTTTGTTTTGCTTTGTTTTTTCTCTTAATGTCTGAGGCAGTGCCAATGTCTGGGTGAAAAAATTAACAAAGCCTAGAGAACATGTACAAAAGTTAAGACAACTTTTACAGTAAAGCACTGGAGAAAGAAAACTGATTGTATATGCAATAAGTAGTAAATATAGTAAATAAAATGTTTTCATTCCAAAGAGAATGTACTGTTGAATTTGAGATTTTTTAAGGAAAAAATATTTTTTTTGCTAAAGGATTTTTTTTTCTTAAGTGGAGATGAATTCTGCAGGGAAGATTTTTCTTATTTAAACTATGACTGAAATTAGACTTTGTCGGTTCACTATAAATATTAATTTTCCTATTATGTGAGGTACCTAAACAAAATGATCTCAATTTTCCTTCTTCATCTAGCAGCCTATTTTTCAAATCTCCCTGGGACTAACTGGCAGTTTGGGTTATGTTCTCTCACTGAAAAAAAGGAAGAAGTTGGCATTTGACCATTTTTTGGCATAAGTCATAAATCAAAATTATGAATCTGATGCACTAAATATCTTTATGCCTTAAAGATGACTTAATATTCCCTTTTCACCAGAGGAGTTAACTCCTGACTACATTATATAGAGGTACTGCAGTGTGTATCCTGCAGTAACAGTTTGGAGAATTGTGCAGCTGCCTTCTCTCTTTCAGTCCACATGGCTTCCTTTTCCTGGAAACAGAAGCACAGAATGTGATCTGGTTGAATCTTAAAATCATGTCAAAGTCCTGGCCATATACCCAAACTAGATACCTAGTCATGTATTTTGCAGAACAGTTACAGCCTCTGGATTAGTTCCTGAAATAGAGAGAGGTCAAATCAGTCCTCAATCCTGATTGCTTTTTTTTGACTGGGTATTTCACTAAATCTCATTACTCAAAGGAAAGACAAAGGACACTTCACATTATTTCTTAAATACAATTAGTATTATTTTAGTTTATTTTTTATGTACACCAGTCTCTTTTCAAAGCCAGAAATACTGTTGTCACAAAACCAATTTTAAATATTGAGGAGAAAGTGATTTTTTCAATGCAGACCTATTTGAGATGTTTTCTCTAATTCCTACATAAATCAGACAGATTTCTAGTAAAACACCAGATAAAATGTAGCTCTTTTTAGTCCTCCAGGGCATTACTGGAAGAGTAGTAAAAATGCAGATTTTGAGAAGTTTTTCAAAGCTGTTGAATAAACTGTTTTTCAAAGCTCATTATGACTATCAGAGTTAGTTTTGCATAGGGTTTTTTGATTGTTATCAGCATTGAGATCAATGCAAACTAAAACACAAGTCACTGAAGACTGCATATAACCTTTAGTCCCATTTGAATGGCAAGGCTTACACTATTAATTAAACTAATACACAAATTAAAAACTTTTTATTTTTACATCAGTGATGAGCTCCTTGACCAATTGTTATATTGCCTCTCTAGCTACTAGAGCTTTCATCCTGGCCCGTCACATACAGTGGAATGAAGGACTATTAAAACACAGACCTACAGCTAGGATTCCAGGGACTCCTTTTAGTGCTGCTACAGGACACTTTCTTTTATATGTGTAAGGCTTAAACCTGTAGATGTAAAATGCAAAAGAACATTTCCCTTCCAGAGAGAAGAATCAGGCAAGTAGTCATTGTAGAGCACTCATGCTCACTGGTGATAGCGATGTGGTGAGTCATGATGAGCCAAGATTTTTTTTTTGTTGAGTCTACAGTTGAACTTGGTATAGGAGTGTGATAGTGAGCTTCTAGATGTTGATGCTGTAGAACTTGTCATCTTTCTGGAGCATATATGTCAACTGAGAAAGGATCTTGTCCTATCCCCGTGAAGTCAATGGCAAGCTTCTTAACTTCAGTAACATCCTGATTTACTTTGAAAGAACAAGGGGTGAACACTTCTATTAGGTTACTTACAATTGCTCATTGTTTCGGTTTCTTTTTTCTTAAATAGTTATTTTTTTAAACTATTGACTTCCCTGACACCGAATTACTGATATTTTCTTCAGTATTTTTGTGATAAAATGTAGAAACTTCTTTATGTTTAAATGCTTCTATTGATTTTAAATTTTTTTATTATTTTAAAAAAATTATAANCATGGCTATTTGAATTTTTCAACTGCAAAAGGTTCTAACTTTCAGCATGGCTAATCCACCCCTAATTCTTCAAAACCTTTTACCACAATGTTTCAAGGGAAGACACAAAAATATGTATTACTCACTGTACACTTATTACTCATATCTTAATTTCATTTTTCTTACCTTTCATTTTGAGGAACAGCTGAACTCTCCAAAAGTGGGTTAATAGAATGGTTCTCAATTATGGCAAAGTATTGCAATGTAAAGAAAGGCAATTATCCAGTTTTCTTACTGCAGAATAGAAAAGATGAAACTGCTCACACTGCAGGTGAAATTTAAAAGACATCCTACTTTTTCGAATACTTACATCAGTTTGGAGCAGAAAAAATGGAGATTTGAAAAAAGGCAATTTTGGAAACTGTTCCGTGTTTACTGCATAAAATAAAAAAAAGATCTCTTGGCAATGAAAGTTTTTGATTTTCTATGTTATTGTAATTTTTTTTTTTCCTTTTTTACTCCACATCCCTTAACCTTCTTTACTGAAAGGAGATTATGCTGTTTGTCTTCACAAACACAACTCTTATAACCTTGACTTGTTCAAAAAGAAAAAGAAGGTAGGTTTTTCAGTTGAATGTTTTAAGTTGAGTTTCTTTTGTTTTGTGCTTTTGGTTCTTTCTTTTTTTTTTTTTTTTTCAAAGATGTTTCTGAACTACAAAGCAAAGATGAGCAGTGAGAATTCAAATTCATCTATACAATGCATATATCAGTTGTTGAACTAAAGAATTACATTATTTTTTTCAGTTCAAGAGCACACAGCCATTTCCCTGAAATCATTTCTTGTTTAGCTTCACCATTTCTGCTAATGTGGGACTTTTTTTCTGTTTATTCTTCAGGATATAGGAATTGGAACACATTCTGATGTAGGGTCATCCACAGTGGATGTATGCATTTCAGTCTGATTAACATAAAATTTTAATTCTGATCTCAAGCTTAGGGTCTGGGAGAAAAATGAAAGACTAAAAAAAATTTAAAAATATTCAGTTATAAGAGAAAAAAAAGAGCAAGAAAACCAAAAATCCCCCCAGCCAAACAGATGGTCAGAAATATTATAAAAAAAGTGGTAAAAGATTGCTTGACTCTGGAAGCATTGCTAAACTTATTTCTCAGCAAGCATAGAGGCTTATTTTTGAAAAGAGCTGCAAGAATCAGAATTTGGTCATGGACAGAGAAATGTCTGTATCAATTTATTAGGGCAATTATATTTCATAAAGGCTCTTGGATTGAACTGTTTGTACATTGGCACTTAAATATCTTAGTCTCCAGCTCATGGGAACTCTAAAACGGCTCATGCAATTGGCTAGATTGTCATAGCTGAATACAGGGCACAACATATCTTAAAAAAGAAACATTTGTTTTTACAAGCATGGATGCTTTTCATTTTATTGCACAGCAGTTGATAGATGAAGCCTGGTGACAGTACTCAAACTGGTGAGGTCCTCCCTGACCCAGAATATGTAAAAACCAAAACCAGACAAAGGGACCTATACTAATAGAATTAGTAACTAATAAAATTGTTGACTTTCCAGACAAGAAACCATATCCATGCCTGGAAGCAGTGAATGTAAGAATTCAGTCTCTTCATAGAACTCTCAATGGGAAGAGATATGGAAGTGAAGAAGTGACTGAGATTAAAACTCTGAAACATTCAAACAGATGATAAAAGAATTAAAAGATTTTTTCCTCTCTTTGAAATTCAACAGTTTTTGTGAATTTGTTAATTGTGGAAGTTTGTTCTGTGTGCCTAGTTTTTTTGTTTGTTTGGGGGGTTGTTTGTGGTTTGGTGGTTTTTTTGTTTGTTTGTTTGTTTTTGTTTTTGTTTTTGTTTGTTTATTTGTTTGTTTTTGTTTTTAATTCAAATTAAGAAGTAAACCAGAATTAGATACTCAAATTTCTGTTTTATAATTCTAGAACTTAACTATATTCTGAAGAAAAAACAGTGGTGGGCACCTGGTGCCACTATAACAGGAGATATCTGTTTCTCAGAACAATCTAATATTTAATAAAGTATACAGATAGCAAGAGCATCTAAACCAAGGAGCCAAAAGAGCAACACAAGACCACTAATTGTCTCAGGTTGCAATGCAAGATGTAACAAAAAGTCTGTATTCTATTACCATCTGTTAAAACCAGGTGGGGCAGTGTTCTTTATCTCTCCCACACCCATCCTT
>VZTR01028513.1:55723-77912 GCA_013400775.1 Chaetops frenatus
GGGGAGGAGCCGAGCATCCCTACCTGGATACAGTGTGAGACTCAGAAAACCACAGGCAGCCGTTCCACTGGATTCCCAGAGGAAGACTGGACCCTTCCACACTACCACTGGACCTTCACAGGAAAGCTACACCCCTGTACAGGATCACTGCTCCAACAGAACCACATCTGTCACTCCAGGAGAACTGCAGCCACCATCTGATTGGACTGCTACCAACACCCTGACTGACAGGGCGTCAGGTTGTATTCTGACTCTGCCAGTGTTTTGTAATACTGCATTTTATTTTAATTTTCCTATTAAAAGAACAGTTATTCCTATTTTCATATCTTTGCCCGAGAGCTCCTTAATTTCAAATTTATAATAATTCAGAGGGAGGGGATTCACTTTTTCCACTTCAAGGGAGGCTCCTGCCTTCCTTAGTAGACACTTTTCAAACCAAGACAGAGGAAGACAAAGACTGATAACATGAAATTCAGGAAAGGTAGAAAACAAAATGTTTCCTTCTGAACACTGAATAATAATGCTACTCTCTATTTAAATAGTACCAGTGTATAAGGCCAACACAGTGACCGGTGATATTAATTCAACAAGACTGTTTTTCAATCCTACTTTTTTCTCACACATTCTCTGTGTAACAGACTAAATCTCACATATTTCTATTTATTTATCACAATTTGTTTTGGTTCTACTTTCCTACTCTGTAATCCTGTAGTCAATAGTAGAATAATTTCTTATATTTCCCATGTTTCAGGGTAGTCTTCTTTCCTCAGTATATGTTTTATACAAATGTTCCAGGAGCAGTGTCTAAAGTAGTTTTCCTAGCTTCCTTCCATGCTGATGCAAATGTGTGAATTGTATAAATCAAAGAAGTTTGGTATAAAATTAGTGGTGTAGCATGTCCTGCAGTAGATAGCTCTACACGTAAGAAAGAAAGAATATTATTGGATCAAATCTATATCAGTCAACATGCAAAATATTATGCGATACTTAACAGAAGAAAATGAACAATGAGCAGACAATATAAAATTGAGATTTAGTAAAGTCACTTATAGAGGTCATCAGAAAAAATTAGAGCACCAAAGAATGAACCATCAGCTAATAACACAATGTCACAGCCGAAAGTGCATCTATTGTACTACAGTGTAATGTCTTAAAATTGTCTTATCTTGAGAAAAGATGGAGGAAAGTATGAGAATCATAGGGAATACTGAGTATTAATAGCAACCAGCAGAGCAAAGAGAAGGCAAGGAAAAACCTCCAAAGATGAAATGCCCTTATCAACAGTAATAATTGAAAAAACAGAGGAGATTTAATCAATATGCAAAATACAGAAGCTTTAATACTGATAGAAGTAAAATGGACTTTTTAAAAAATTTTCTTTTAATCAGATCAAATAAAATCCTATCATTATCTTTGTTTTGTTAAATGTCTTGTCTGGTTCTAAATAACTCCTTTCCTTATACTGGTATGCTAAAAGGTTTTTTATTGGGAAAAAAGATCTGTAGTTTCTAATGCTCATTTAAATAAAGGAATATTATAGTCTAACTTGAAGGCTCTTCCCATGATAATTCCTTTTGGAGTATTTTAGTAAAGTGGACAAAAGGAGGAATAAAAGGAAAATAAGTGACTTGACTACACAAATACATAGGATTTTGTTTTTCATCATACTGCAAAAATCAGTCATTAGAGACAATTTATTCTTAAGGTCTTTTCCCTGATCTTTTGCTGGCCATCAGTATTTCTCTTTTCAATTAGCAGATTTAGGAATAGCTCTGAAGACTTTTCAAAACTAACACTAGGTAATCTGAAAGATTTCAATGCTATTTATTCATACATCTATATAAAATTTTCAGTCAATTTTGACTCATCATAAAAGGGAAATTGTAAAGATTGATTTATTTGGGTCATAACAGCCTTCAAAAATGCACATTATTTTTCACACAAAATTCAGTGAGAAGAGCAGGTGAGTATCTGGCAGAAAACTTTGGCCACTATGGCTAAAGTTTCTTGAAGGAGCTGATCTTGCAGACAAAGAACAGTATACAATATCTCTATTATGCTGTAGAATTACTGCCCTACTTTAAATGTAATTACCTGTGATTTTCAAATGGGACTTTTTCTTCATACACCTTAGGTCTTCTATTGTTTTGTGAAAAAAAACCATAAATCTACTCTTAGGTTGACAATTAAACTAAATTATCATAAGTTATTACGTCTTAGAAACTACTGTAATAGAGATATGTTGTCCTGTGTTATCACATAAGGTTTCCTAAAATAAGATGTCAATGTATTTCTTGTTTAAAAAGTAAATCATAGAAATGTGGAATCATTTATATTAGAAAGGACCTTTAAGATCACTGAGTCCAACCATAATTCTAACACTGCTAGGTCAACCACTAAAATGTTTCTCTTAAGTGCTACATTTACAAATCTTTTAAATACCTCCAGCGATGGTGATTTAACTATTTCCCTGGGTAGCTTATTTCAATACTTAGCAAGTCTTCCTGTGAAGAATTTTTTCCTAATATCCAATCTCAGTCTTCCCTGGTACAACTTGAGACCATATCCTCTTATCTTAGCCCTTGTTATTTCGGAGAAGAGACCAATATCCATCCCACTACAACATCCTTCCACGTATTTGTAGAGAGTGATAAGATCTGAGCCTGAGCCTCCTTTTCTCCAGATTAAACACCCCTGGCTCCCTCAGTCAGTCCTCATCAGACTTGTGCTCCAGACCCCTCACCAGCTCTGTTGTTTTTTCTGGACTCACTCCAGCCCTTCAGTGTCTTCTTTGAATTGAGGGGCTCAAAACTGAGCACAGCATTTGAAGTGTGCTTACCTGTGCTGAGTACAGGGGGACAATCACTGCTCTGGTCCTGTTGGCCACACTATTTCTGATGCAGGCTGGGATGCCATTGACCTTCTTGGCCACCTGGGCACAGCTGGCTCATGTTCAGCTGCTGTTGACCAGCACCCCCAGATCCTTTTCCACTGGGC
The DNA here is from genome assembly GCA_013400775.1 of Chaetops frenatus. Classification (NCBI taxonomy): domain Eukaryota; kingdom Metazoa; phylum Chordata; class Aves; order Passeriformes; family Picathartidae; genus Chaetops; species Chaetops frenatus. The sequence goes on from VZTR01028513.1 coordinate 58,721, forward strand.
AGCTTTCCAGCCACTCTGCCCCCAGCCTGTAGAACTGCATGGGGTTGTTGTGACTCAAGGACAGGACCCAGAACCTGGCCTTCTTGTACCTCATAGAATTGTCCTCAGTCCATTGATCCAGCCTGTCTGGATCCCTTTGGGGAGTCTTCCTATCCTCCAGCAGATCAACACTCCTTCCCAACTTGGTGCCATCTTCAACCTCAACTGAGGGTGCCTTGCCCTTTAGGATTGCTTCCACCAGGTTTTTATAATGTCTCATAATCTATCTCATAGATTTCCTGCTGCCTGGTGGCTTTTTAATGCACTGAGCAGTGTACAGTGGGGCAAGGCTCTTTAAATCTTAGTACCTCTGTCAAGATTTTCTAATAAAGAAGTCACTTTACTATGTTCTTCATTTCTCTCCCCGTTCAGTGATCTTACTGTTTTCTTATTCTCTGCAATTGGTGATTGCTGAACTCTGGCATTTCCTCTTCCTACAATACATTCTTAAAACTGCTAGCTACAGGGAAGAGGTACCCTTATTCTCTCTCTCTGGAGCTGCATGTTGAAAGAGCTTAGAATACAACCTAAGCTGTCACAAACTGTATCAGAGCTTCTGTAGCCCATTTTGAAGCCTTCATGTTTTGGTAACGTATCTAAGAGGTTATGTAGAAGTCCCTACAGATTGTACTCCATCTGTTACAGTTCCTGTCTTACTTGGCAAAGGGGAATCTTTGTGTGGGTTTTTTTTGTTTGTTTGTGGTTTTTTTTTTTTTTTTTTTTTTTTTTTTTTTTTTTTTTGTTTTTTTTTTTTTGTCGTTTTTTTTTTTTTTTTTTTTTTTTTTTTTTTTTTTTTTTGATTTTTTTTTTTTGTTTTTGGTTTTTTTTTTTTGGTGGTTTTTTTTTTTTTTTTTTGGGTTGTATTGGTTGTTTTTTTTTAATTACATGTTACATTTAACAGTGAAGTCACTAATCAGCTGTCTTAATAATGCTATTTTGAGAGCTGGATCTCAGTATCCAAACATGTTTCTTTTTATATTTCCTGAACAAATACACTAGGTCATAATTTACTTATACACAAGGAAACAGTTATAAATATATTCTCGCTTTTATACAAGTGACTAAATAAATACCTAAGACTATAGTAATGATCATGACAACAATGCCACCACTAGCCTTTGGTAATGCATGCCAGTACATTGGCTGCACCTAGCTGATCCAGAGTACAAAAAAGTGATCTTTTAATTTTTTGTCATCTCTCTGTGGGATACATCATCATAATTTTTACAGTGGTCCCTTACTTTGGCATCTCATTTACACAATAAGTATTTTAAAACTGAAAAATGTTAAAAATAAAGGGTAAGATTTTTCAAAGTAATATCATAATTTTTACCTCTGTCCTAGAAACTGGTGGATGAGGCAAGCCTTTCTCCCTCAAGTCCAAACAATTTATCCAGCCAGTCCACTTTTATTCCTTTGGGTATTTATGTGAAAAGACAGATTGTTTCTTAAAACCAGACACACTGAGTCATCCCACTTGGGTGAGATGACTATTTTTCAGGCAAGAAAATGTCAAAGTGAAGTGTGAGAAAATCACCCTGAATGAATATTCATGTATCTATCCCATAAAGGAATTTGAGATCTCACAGCAATTCTATCAACAGATTATTTATCAATATACTTGTGCTACCACAGCTTTTTCTTTGGAATAATTCCTGTCTTTTAATCTGGAAAGCACCATAATGAATTAATAGAAGTGATCCCTGAACTGAGGAGCTTGAACAGACGTTTGAAATGTGACTTCCTGAGTAATAACCATGGCAAGTGGCAAAGGCTGTGACAGAACAAATGGGTCATCACAGTGAGGTAATTTGGTTACTCATCTAGAGCTAGAACTCTGATGCAACATCAAAAAAAATCTTTAAAAATAGAGCCACAACATTTGCAGTCTTACTTAGCTCAGATTTTACAGTGCTGCAGAAAAAGAAAAGATTTACAGGTCTTGAAAGAGACAATGAGCTCATTTAACTCTCCAACTCCACTAAAAGAAGTCTGTAGGCATTCTGCTGAAGTTGGTGTGATTTGAGATTGATTTGGCAGCAGGTGTGAGAGAGAAACTGAGATAAAGTCCAACAAAAAGAAAGGCTGGTTAAAGGAAAGGCTTAGTGATCTGGATCAGAAAGATTAATTCAATGCACTGATATTTGAAATGACTCAACTTACAAATAGAAGATGTTACAAATAGGATTTAGATGTTCCTTCATGGCATTATTCCAAACAAGAAAGATCCCTGAAACAACCTAAAAATTCTTTCCTGTTTTAGGTCAACAAGAAATAGATGAACACAGGACAGCTGCTTACTAGACCATGTCCTAATTCTGCTTTGCCCTTCACTCTCTTTTGCCACTTGAACCAGTAAAAAAGTAGGTAGAAAAAGCTCATAAACTGTAACATATTACAGTTTCTTAGTAGAACAAGTAGGATTATGATTCTCTGCCCTACCAGTTTTTTGTTGTCAGAATGCTGTTTATTTAAAAAAATCTTATTCATACAATTTGATGCAAAGGAGAGAAGAATCAAATGCATTTTTTGTACAGTTAGCCATTAGGCATATAAACATGTATATTCATCACCAGTCTCATGGAAAGAAGTAAATTTCAAAACTTTTCATAATAAATTCTGACTCCACTGGGAAACAACAGACATGAAAAAAAAAATCTTCTATTCTTAAAAAAGAAGAGCTGAGATTAAGTTATGCTTTCCAAAATCAATGTGAATTATCCTGTTTAGCACTGCGACAGAAATGGGATCTAAGTAGCTTGCACAGCTTTCAAATATGAAAAGCAATACATATGCCTTTTTTTTTTTTTTTTTTTTTTTTTTAACGGTTTAATTTCCTTTTACCAATCAGTTGCTTACTCTCTACTGTTTTTTCTCAGCCTTCATGAGTACCTTCACATCTTAGGGTCAGAAAGAAAAATTACTTAGATGTGAAGTTGATGTGAAGATTTTTTTTTTAAAAAAGTGCTATGTGTCCTCATGGCAGGCAACAGTGTTTTTCTGTTCCATGATGCTAGCTTGTCATTCTGGATGGGCGATGTAAAAAATTTAGTTTTGAAGGCAATAATAATCTTTTACACAGTGCTTCAAAACCTAGATGGTGCAACAGACAAGAGGTGATTTAACTAGATTCCAAGCTTAACCCTTCTGATTTCTGTCTAAATATCCTAACTGGTTATAGTAGTCCTAGTCACATAAATAATTCAGAATAAATAGGGAATCCACATCCAACAAACACAAGTGTTTTCCAACATCATGTTAGGTTTGTGAATTAAATCACACTTGTTACTGGTGATGTACAACTCTACTGAGTACAACAACACTTGAGTTCCTCAGCCAAGTGCTGTACATCCCTTGTAGTCTCAGTATTGCCATATGGAGATCCTTTGGGGCACTGCAGCTGAAGGCACTTCTCCTAGGGACATAGCATGTGCTATATAGCATTCCTTCTATACTTTGTTTTGTTTTATTAAGAGACACAGTGGGAAAGTATCACTGAGGATACATCAAGATCAGGCATCGTGGCTGATTAGGATTTGGATTCAGGGGAGAGCACACACTGTAATGTGTAAATACACACACAGCACTATCACTGGTCCTGGCCTTGCTGAACATCATAATATGTCAGGAGTTTTAAAACTTGGGTTTTCTGGGTGACATAATCACTTTAGAAGTATATTTACTGGTCTTCCCAGACATTTATCTTAGTTTTCTTAGAAGCACATCTAGGACCACCACAGATGATGAACCACAACTAGAAAACTGACTCACTCAGTTGAAAACATGTCTTTGTCCTACACATATCCTAGTGTAGGGCAGCAGTGAGAATGAGATGACTAATGAAATAATTTTTTTCATCTCCCTAGCACAATTTTTTAGCCAATCTGGCATAATTAGAAGTCTGTCTGTGCATCTGCAGTAGTCAACACCTTCACAGATCTGCTGCTTTTCAAGTTGGTATTAAAATATGAGAATTTCCTCTCAATTACACTTATGCAGAAAAAGAATATTTCTTCTGAGATCAGAGATACAAGTGAAGTCAGATTAAAATTTATTGTCTTAGGACCTCATTGTTTTCTACTCTAGATCTTTTGCAGTTTTTACAAGAAATTCAAAGATCCTATGAAATTGTACAATTTTCTTCTGTAATACTTCATACTGACCTAAGAAATAATAAGCAAATATCTTGGGTCTGAGAGAAATAAACACCCAATTTTTTTTCTTTTTGGCAGTGAGAAGTGGCCTTAAAGAATACATGGAACATAATTACAGTATCTGAAAAGTATAAAGGTACTCCACTGGAACTGTAAGGTTTAACATTTGAGGCCATGGAGAATCAAATACTTTATCTAAATTTTTGGACTCCATAAAGTAGAAAGCCCCAATTAATGTTTTAGCAAGGCTTAAAAGCTTTGTTTTCTGTTGGGAAAACTTATTATAACATTAAAAATACTCAAATAGGCTTTTCACAGAGAAAATGAACTTATAATGCTTAAAAATTGTCATGGGGACTTCCTGATTTGAGAACTTCTAGCACAGATACCCACTGTTGCCTTAAAAAAGTTTTTTTAATAAGCATTAAAAAACTTGAAAAATAACAAACTGACATATCAGTTAACTTGGAAGAGGCATTAATTATTTACATTTATGGTAATAAAAATAGAATATGAATTTTTGCAGTTAAAATCTTATTTCAGTACTATTAAAGCTATCATTGTCTCCAAGGTTGTAGATACCAATGTCATGATCTGATTACTAAGGTTCTTAGATATGCCTCTGCCTGAATTAAGGTGCAAATGAGACCATATGCCAGGGACAATAGTGTGGAGTTTATTTGATAGTATTTGACAGTAAATAGGAGAGAGAGAGAGAGAGAGAGAGAGAGAGAGAGAAACAGGAAATAGGTGGGGAGATAGAAAGAGAGAAACAAGGACAGAATAAGGAAAATATCACCACTCCATGGATCCCAATGATGCTCCTTTGATGCTCCTTCACCACCAGCTGCTCTTCTTGGAGGTGAAGGTCCCCCCAAAAAGCACAGAATCCAGTGGGTTGATACACGCCCAGGCCAGGTAGGGAAACCCAGGCACCTCCCTGGGGGTGGGAGTTTGCCACTGTCTCTCACAGCAGACTCTGGGTTTGTTGCATCGCCTGTGGTGCAAGGCCTCAGGAGTGACTCTGGGGGCACCTCGGGGAGCCTTTGATGGATGAAGGCCCCTCCTCAGCTGCCTCTCAGGTGAATGTCCCATGGATGTGGCCTTCCCAGGGCTGGGGGTTCCATGGCCAGTTTGTGTAAGGGAGGATGGGTTCACTGACCCAGAGCTGAGGTTGCAACATGCTGAAACTTCCTCCCCCCACCTTGGTGAGGTGGAAAATCTGTGCAAACCTGCTTCCAGCAAATGGGTCTGTGGGCTACAGCCTCCCCCACCCCAAAACAAGCCAGAGATGATAGCTGGGTTTTGCTCACATTCTTTCCAGATGATTGAACAATGGGTTTTCCCTTTCTCTAATCTCAGCAGTTTGACTTTCAGTCCAAAGTCCCAGTCAGGTATCTTCAGGGAGGCTTTTTTGGTTGTAGCTTCTGTATACAGTTTTTGTGAAAATGAGCCAAACTTTGTAAGAATGTTTGAGACATGAAGTATTTCAGTCTCTGACAACCAGTTATGCTGGCATCTAGTACTGCAGTGGAGAACAGCAAGCCTTTTTAAGATGTAATACATCTGACTTACTTTAATCATCTGGTTTAAGATGAAAGAAGTTACATCTCAAAGGTTGGACCAGATGACCTTGCAGGGTCGTTTCCAACTTGGGCTGCTTTATGATGCTATTAGTTGATGAAAACATTTCAGTTCCATACATTGATTGAAAAGGCTTCCAGAGGTGATCCCGCTGTATGCATCTGTATTTTGTCAGATCAAACTTCCCATTTTAGAGACTGACATAACAGTAATTTAAGTTTATACATTTTACTGTATAATCATTAAAAAACACGGAAGCAAATGAAATTTCTGTCTGAATAAAATGTGTGCCCTCTTCTCTCCATTCCAGAACACTGCAATACTTCTAGAGCCAAAAAAAGATTGTGTTTTGTCTCTTTTGTATCTGGCAGCAAACAACTCTTCATCCCAGCCATTTTTTTCCTCTGTGTAGAGATATACTAATATATCTTCTATTTTAGAGCCTCAAAATGGTTACAAAGAAATACATGCATTAAAGGATTTATGATGCATTGACATCTATAGGCAAATTTTATGCGTTGCTGACTTTAAGTATCTAGACATCTATCAACAGAAGTTGTAAATTGGCTGAGGATAGAAGACTACTCATCAGACTGAAAAAAAGATCACAAGCCTTATGGTAGATCCCAAGTAGCTAATAAGGAGTGAAAGGTTGCTTAGTCTAGATAAAATTTAAATCATTCTTAGGTTCCTGTATATTACATTAATATTATTTTTCAATTTTTCACTTTTATTTCTTCTTCCTTAATATGTTTCTTGCTTTAATAATTTCTCTTTCCTTTTTTTTTAGAGGAGGTAGTCTTGCCAAACCTTCAGTCATTCCGTCTTTCGAGAGCTGCAATGCTAATTGTCACAGACACTCTCTGCCAGTACCTTAATTTTCACTTGGTAGCATTTCATACTCTGTGCCAATGGAAGCTACCAGCTGTGTTGTATCAGAGAGGAGAATCAGGTCTCCTAAGGAACAGATTTCAAGTCTCTTTGTCTTGATAAGTAAATGACAGTATCAATGCTTATCAGTGGAAGGAGAGGAAATCTAACAAATACAAGCTGGATATTGGATTAAATCACAGAAGAGAAAAAGCTATTCCTCAGTCCAAACTCCTCTCTTGGATGGAGTTTGTGTTGGTAAAGGAGCTGATGTAAAGAGAAGATAACTTTATGATGCCTTTGTGTCTGGATCCTTTTCTGGTCTTTGATGCATGTCAAAAGCAGGTAGATTTGGAATGTGCACAGAACTGGCATGACCTTTTCCTCCCTCTCTTTTACCCTCAGGAGCAAATCAAAAGGGAGAAGGTAAAACAAGGTGGAAGACAAGCCTGAGGAGAGCTTACTTTCACCTCTTAGCATGAAAATTATTGAGGTAAAATATTTGTGCTAGGTTGGCATTCAAAGCCTTCTTTTTTTACCACTTGCATTTTTCTATCTTTTTAGACTGGTGGATCCAACAATCCTGAATGGCCTTTAAGTAGTAAAAATTACAAATAAAAAAGAAATCAAAAAATCATTCCTCAACAAAACCAGGGACATAATAGCCCCAGAGTTACATGAGAAGTTCATGCAACACATCCTGGGTAAATTTAGAGCCAGATGAAAATGGCTGCTAACACAAGAACATAGGTCTCCTTCCTAAACCTCTTTCATAGCAATGGCAAAAAGACAATTTACAGGAATTTTTAAAATATAAATCTAGATGACTAGTGGACATGCTTACATTTGCATGTGTGTTCATGTGTACATATATAAGTACCTATAGCTCTATATCTATGTGTGAATTATATTTATATGGGGGGTTGTGGGGTGTGTGTTTATGTGGGTGTGTATGTGTGTATACATGCAGAATAGATCCAAAGATCCCCACATTTTTTACAGCAATTAAAAATTAAAATTATATCGCAGGACTCAAGAGAACTGCATAGGTCAGAGGCTGCCACAGTAATCTGTCACTTGAAAATAAAAGGATATTATGCTTTTTAATATGCTTGAGGAAGCACAGCAAATATGTGTCTTTTTTTTTTTTTTTTCCTGTGTTTTCAGTTTGCTGCTCAATCCTCTGGGCTAAGTTGGGTTTTGCAGGGCTCCATCTTAGGCTCTGTACTCTTTAACATCTTCATAAATGACCTGGTCTCAGGACTGGAAGGAATCCTAAGCGAGTTCACAGATGATATAAAACTGGGAGAACTTCTGAGTCTTTTGAAGGCAGGGAGGCCCTGTATAGACACTTCCACAAATCAGAGGGCTGGGTAATCACAAACCATATGAATTTCAACAAGGGAAAGTGCCAGATTCTGCACCTGGGGTGGGGCAACCCTGGGTGTATGGACAGACTGGGGAATGAGAAGCTGTAGAGCATGGAAGGTAGACCTGGGGGTCCTGGTCAGTGGCAAATTGAGCATGAGCCAGCAGTGCCCTGGCAGCCAGGAGGGCCAGCCCTGTCCTGGTGGGCATCAGGCTCAGAATCACCAGCTGGGCAAGGGAGGGTATTGCTCTGCTCTGCACTGGGGCAGCCTCACCTCGAGTGCTGGGAGCAGCTTTGGGTGACACAATGTAAAAAAAAAAAAAAAGATANTAATAGCCTATTGGAAAGCATCCAAAGTAGTGCAATGAGGATGGTGAAGCACCTTGAGGGGAAGCTGTATGAGGAAAGGCTGAGATCACTTGGTCTGTTCAGCCTGGAGAAGAGGAGACTCAGAAGAGACCTCAATGCAGTTACAACTTCCTCATGAGAGGAAAGGGAGGGGATAGCACTGCTTTCTTCTCTGTTGTGACCAGGATCCAAAGGAATGGCCTGAAGCTGGGTCAGGGAAGGCTTAGGTAGGATATTAGGAAAAGGTTCTTCACACAGAGGGTGTTTGGGCACTGGAACAGGCTCCCCAGGGATGTGGTCACAGCACCAGCCTGACAGAGCTCAAGAAGCATTTGGACAATGCTCTCAAGCACAGGGTGTGGCTCTTGGGGATGGTGCTGTGCAGGTCCAGGAGCTGGACTTGATGATGCTTGTGGGTAATTTCCAATCAGCTGATTATGTGATTCTGTGATTCTGTCAGCTTGATTTTGTGATCAGACCAGTAAGAGGGTAATTTCATCAGAAAATTTGTAACTTGGAAGGTGGAGATTAGTGTCATCTTTTGTGTTTCCTGGTAAGCGTTTGCATTTTTGTAAACTATGCATCTTTGCTTCCCACTTGCTCAACAAAGTATATGGACACTTTCCCAAATATTACTGTGTACCGTACATGCACTACAGCATTCCCTCAGTAACTAAAATTCCTTAGCAAGGGCATCACCTCATGAAAAATATTCCTCTCACCATATAAGAAATATGAAAGCCTGATCATATTAGCTGAGCTTTGCCTTAAATTTTAACACAGGTGTTTCTTTGCATTGCTGTTCTCATCTTGTTCCTGGGCAGGATTAAAAAAAAAAAAAAGATGAAAAAGAGAAAAAAGAAGTATGTCTTGGCTTTGCCTGAAAAAATGGAAACAAATATGTTTTCCTGAGAATATTTCATGCTTAAGTCCTAGATTTTTCTTCACCTTGTCAGGCCTTCCTTCTAAAGTGTGGAGGCTCTTTTTACTACACTAAATCAATGCCTTGGTTTTCTAATGGGCACAGTGCAATACTTTTCATATTTTTCCCTAATGCACTCATAGGCCAACAGATTGGATATCTCTTTGTATAACACCTGTTTTTCAGTAGTTTTCACATGAGAGTATTTTGGTAAAGACAGAGCAAAATTTTGTTTGTCAAATCTTGTTAAATATTAGGAGGAGTAAAAACATCACTCATTCCATTTTACCTATAGCACGGAAATATGTCTTGTTATTCTTATGGTTAAAACCAGCCTTGACAAATTATACTAGGAAAACCTAGACAAAGACAAAGCCATTGGTAGCTTGAACAGATGCAATTTAATTTACTTTGCTTCAGAAATGTTTTACCTCTCTGCAACTGTGCTAATTAAATGTTACTTAAATCAGGACCTAGAGATTTCATCAGGCAGTTGATAACAGTGGAATTAAGGAAATAATCCCAATTCCCTTTAATAATGAATTTTTGATTACTGATAGAAACCACAGCATTCCATCTGACTGCCAACAAGGAGTACATGCATTACACATCTGGGCTCCCAGTATTCTGGAATTAGTGAAGGAGAAAAGCACAGATTCAATGTTACTCTGTCTGATGCCTGAGTTGCACAGGAGAAATCTCCCTATGTGAAAGTTCATTCAACTTTTGAGTGGAGGGACTAGAAATTCAGAAGGAGAACAGAAGAAAATGTTCACATCTGACTTGCTTAGGCTGAGTCCCATCGTAATCGATGTAGAGCATTCTAGGGCACAATCCATCTCAGGCTGAAGTTGATATCTACTATGGGCCTTAAACATCAGTGATTTCCCTGATGGATACTCTGATGTCTGATAACAATTACTGGTGGGTCATAGCTCAGTTGTCACAGAAAACTTCCACAAGAGGATAGGACAATGACATAGTAGCTGACATGCAGACAAGTCTCATACAGACAGTTTGGGATACAGTCAAGGAATTACAATAAGATTTAACTTAGTGTTCTTTTCTATGACAGATGTTATTTTGTTGCATTATTACATCTCTGTAAAATCATCTCTAACCTTGAAAATAAAGAGAACACTCTTAATCTAGATAAAGAATTAGGCAACAAAGCATTTCTATAAATCGCTATTTACAATATGTTCAAGATAGGCTGTTATCTTCATGCTATTTGATGAAACTTACCGACTGATAAGTAAATTCTCAATACTTGATAAATTGCTAGAGCAATTAATAAAGTAGATAATTTGTAAGCACCTGGAGGAAAATAACTTGTAAGTATTAGGCAACATGGACTCATCAAAAACAAATCATGCTGAACTAACCTCATTTCTTTCACTGATAGGATAACAAGCTTAGTGGATAAAGAAAATGCTGTGGACATACTATGTCTTGATTTTAATAAAGAATTTGATACAGTTCCACATGGCATTCTAGTAAGGAAAATAGAGAAAAGTTGATAAAATGCAATCACTGCTAAATAAGTACAATCTTGAAGAGGAAAAAAAATTAAAACAAAAAAGAAGAAAAAAAAGGAAGGAAAAAGAGGGGAAAAGAGCAACTCACAGAACAGTTATTAATAGTTCAGTGTCAGGTTAGGGAGAAGTATCAGGAGTGACCTACAGAGGTCTGCTTTGGGTCATGAGTCAAATTCTGCTTAATATTTTCACTATGTACTTGGAAAACAAAATAGAAAGCATGCTAATAAAAATGGTGGTAGCAGTATTACTAGCAGTAGTAGTAACAACAACAACAACAACAACAACAACAACAACAATAATAATAATAATAATAATAATAAAGCAAAAAAAACCCTCCCAAACCCAGAAGATAAAAAATAAAAGCAAGTTCTATTTCCTTGGAAATAGATATTTATCTATTTATTTATAAATAGTGTCACAAATCTTTAAAAACAAAACAGAAAACAGACAGGACAAATTCCTGCAAAAGCTTTTCCCACTCTTTGAGTTGTCAGCAATATCATAAGAAGGAAAGATGATTTTGCCTGGGCTGGGTCAGTCAGAATGGTTCATTTCCCCACACAGGAATCTTCCATTCAAAGTTTAAGTTGAATCTGGAACTCACAGGGCTTTTTAAAATTTTTTGGGAAACAATATGCTTGGCAATGAAGTATATCCTGGAATGCAGCCAGATTGCAGTGAACTTCCTTTCACAATCATTCATCCTTCCGAGACCCCTCTGGTGCAGAATGCACATTACAGATGCACTTGTTTTTCTGACCTAATGAGTTTGTAGTATATAAGTGATGCTGCTAGGAATGGGATGGTCAATTTTAACCTCTAGTTATGTAATTTTTAACTTTTTAAAAATAAGTAAGAATAATCATAGAAAAAAATTTATGTATTTGATCAACATTGCCCACACAAAGGAAGGCCAGGCCCATGATTAACTAAATGTGAATGAACTTTCTGATAACATCACAAACTCATGAATATTGCAAAGTAGTACTGTATGTACAACAAGAAAGTGATTTCATAAGTAACTGATGCTTTAGACAGAGCACTGCATTTAGTTTTGGGTTCCACTTAAAAAAGAAAGAGAGAAAGAAGAAATGAAAAAGGTTAAAAGGGAATCCAGTGATAATCTAGAAATATATGAAGAGATATTAGGATGGCAGGGATTATTTGATAAAGAAAGCATAAAAAATAATGTGCCAATATTGATGGATAAGGAGGAAACAGAAAAAAAGTGAGAATATGTACTTGGGTGCAGGTGATTAAGTGACAATGTTGTTCTAAGCTAGAAGAAAGGTATAGGAGAAGACTAAATGCTCTGTAAATGACAGAGAAGAAGGCCTTACAATTAAAAATAATCAAAAAAGAAGGAAAAAAGAGTAGAAAGCAGTAAGGGTAGAATAATGGAATAAAGGAATTGTATGTTAAAAATAATGGAAAAGGTACCAGAAAGAATGAAAAAANAAGACTTTATATTTACATAGCCTGTTATGGGGCCTCACAGATCATAAATATTTACACTAACACATTCCAAACTCTATTTTTGAAATAAACCTATANCAAATTTCTGCTTAGTTAGTCATAAATGCTGTTCAATTAATAATGGGTGCTAAATGTCAGCTGTTTCTACTACTTCCTTTTTACTGGTGTTGTCTGGCATGGTTGGGATAATCTTTATGTGAACCATAGGGTTCTTTTGTCAGGTGAATGAGAAAAAGACTTTATATTTACATAGCCTGTTATGGGGCCTCACAGATCATAAATATTTACACTAACACATTCCAAACTCTATTTTTGAAATAAACCTATAAGCTGTACTAGATTCCTTCTGATGCTTCTTTCTCTCCATCAAATTTTATTGAAATACTGACCATTTGTGGGGATGTGGTACAAAAAGCAGATATATTAACAAGAAAACTCTGTCAGACACAGATGCTAAAATTCTAAACATGTATTAGCCAGAACTGATAATAATCAAGAAGTGGTCCTGAGTAAGTCAATATATTAAAAAAAAAAAAAAAAAGAAGTTGACCGTTGGAGAAAAACGGAATTTTTCTGGTTTAACATTGTCTTATAATATATTCCAGCTATAAAGTTATTGGGGGGGCACCTCCTAGTATCATTTTGTGTGACATATTGTCACATATTAGTGTGTGCATTTCAGTAAGTCTACATTTCCAGTTTACTTCCCCAGTTTTATTTGCTTTAGTCATTAATTTTATTTTAAGTTATTTAGGTCTACTGCAATAAGTTCTCAGCACAATCTTTTACCAGCTATATAAAAGAGTACAGAAAGATTTCTCTCTGTTCTCAATCATATAGTTTTAGTTGGAGGAAGATGACAATATAATCTTCTAATGATAACTCATGTAGAAACACTTTCACAATCTTAGAAGTGGAATGTCTTTGTTACACAGCCAGTAAATGAGGAGATGTGCAGAAGTAAGATGTGAGTGAAGCAGTTCAGGGCTTTTCTGCCAGTTTTTCTGTAGGTTCCAATATTGTCTCTTTAGTGTACATCAATGCAGAATTAGTTGCATTAATTTAAGCCAAAGTCTCTTTCTTATTCTCAATGTAACTAATATAAGAATGGATGCTTTTTCTGTGTGTATGTCAGTATATTTCATTTCATTCTTCTTCATTAAAGACTCATGTCTCATGTATACCTGCTATTATATTAATTAATTATTATAATTATTATAAATAATTATACTATTATATAGCCACTACTGGTTGCAGGTATAGAACAAAGGTCTGAAAAGCAAAAACAGGGAAGTATCCACCTAAGAAAAGCATATGGAGCCACATGCTGATTGCATAAATACTGTAAAATTCATAGAGCCACAGGAAACACATGTAAGTATATGTGTACAGCTGCCAGATCTGTGCTACTATGGCCATTCTCATTGGATGCAGTATAGAAAAAGTATTTTTCCCAAATAATTGCCTTGAGAAATCTGCCTCCCAGCATAGGAATTTTTTGTCTTGAAAGTAAAACACCTACCAGTTTATATACTTTCCTTTTATGCTACCCTAACTTAATCCAGTGTCACCTAACAATTAAATTAAAAAAAAAAAAAAAAAAAAAAAAAGGGACATTTTTACACAAAAGAGAATCATGATTTTCTGCTTGACCAACTCGACCTTAAAGCATTTGATACTATTTTCCACAGCATTCTCCTGGAGAACTGGATGGTCACAGCTTAGATGAGTATACTATTCACTGGATTAAAAACTAGCTGGGTGACCAAGCTAGAGAGTGGTGGTAAATGAAGTTACATGCAGTTGATAGAGAGTCACAAGTGATGTTCCCTGGGGCTCAGAACTGGGGCCACTTAAAAATAACCAGTCAGGTCCTTGTTAAATGTATTTTTTTCCATCAAGTTCAGAATTAAGAGGTGAAAAACCCCCATGGTGGACATGAAAATACCATGTGAGAGAATGCAGTATCAGGTTACAAATTAGATACTGGCAGGTGATGTTACCGTACCTGAAGTTATAGAGACACAGAAGTCTATCTACTCTGTAGAACCTCCTTGCTCCCTAGTTCATGAAAGAGTTTTTATGCTCTTCTCGTACAGTGTCAACTACCGGGTTCTTTATTTTTTTTTTAAGTGAAAAGTCCACCCACACTGTGTTCTATTCCGGTGCCCATTCTGATGTATTGCAGCAGAGCCATCACCCTCTCCAGCTCAGGTACCTTGAGCTGAAAAATCATGCACAAAAATATGACCAGAACATAGGGTTCAGAAGAGACCTTGATCAAATTGTAAACATACTCATTTTTTTGTGAAGAGGACTAACTTCAAGCAGTGTGGTCACAGCCTTCTCTGCATGTCCTGACTTGAGACTCAAGGTTGCTCAGTGATATAGGGGCAGATGAAGTCAAACAAGATTAAGAAATTACCTCTAGCAACAAGAAATACACCCTCTGATTTGAATACTTCATGCCTAACTAGAAAGAATATTGTGGGAAGCTTGTGTTAATCACCTGAATAGCATAGGTGTGCTCACTGGGACATGCCAAGGGAGATGAGAGACATTACAATGACAGAAACACTAGCAAGAGTGAACTCAATTATTTCGATGAATATTGGTAAAAAGCAATACTGGGACATGTTCTAAAAATGAACTTTGGATATTATAATGATTGCCTCTTGGAGCAGTTATTCTTTTAGATAATTCTAAACAGAGCATAAGAACATACTGACAATTTTATTTCTGAATGGCCATACTGACTAAAGTACATTCAAATTCTTCTTCTTTACAGGAATTAAAAATAAATTAAAAATTTACATACACACGTATAAACAAGAGGATCTCTATAAAAATGAGTGATACTGGAAAAAAAAATCTCAAGAACAGAGCTAAAAGAATAAAAGTATTAAATATGTTATGAAATTTTGTTTAAGTCCAAAGTGATAAACAAAATTATGGTATGGGTAAGCAGCAAAATAAAGAAACTCTTTAAATTAAAAGCTTAGTCTTCATAAAGTAGAATTTATGGCCAGGTAAGGAACATCTGAGCTTTGAAAACTCTTATGCAGAATCAAGCTAAGACCAAAAAAAGATTTAGAGAACAAGCCTGTGAAGGGCATGAAAACATAATAAGCCTTTTTTCCAACCCATCAGAAGCAGAATGTCTGCCAGAGCCGGCAGAGCTGATAGATGATGGAAGTGTAATAGGAGAACACAAAGAAGATAAGACCATGGTAGAAAAACTAAATGTGTTCTTCACATTGATACTCACCTCTGAGGAGTTTAGAAAGGTTCCCACAATGTCTGTTTTCTTTGCAAAAAATGTACTGGAGGAGCTATCTTAAATTAAAGTGTCAATAGAAGTGATTTGAGACCAAATAGATAAATGAATAGTAACAAATTGCCAAGACAAGATGGTATACACTCAAGGGTTTCTAAATAACTCAAATATGACCTTGTAATTTGATCATAGATCTTACACAATTGCTTAAGTCAGCTTCTGTATGAGAAGAATAAAGGCTAGGAAACTTTATGTCTTTTTTTGAAAGATCCTTACAGGAATTTGGCAGGGGAGACACAGGACAGATGCAGGAAAGTAAGAAATTGTACACCTGATTCTTTACAGGTAGATTGGTAGAATAGGATTCATAGACATATAGATAAATACAAAAAAACTGAGGGTGCAAATGAAAAGTAAATTTTATAAAGAAGATTCTGGCTTTTTAAAAGTTTTACGATAGATAAAAATTTTACAGGTAAGGATGATCTTTATCTGGTTGACACACTGTGCCTGGATTTTCAAAAACTTTTGGCAAGGTTCTCTATAAAAGAGACTTAAATAAATGTGGATTATTTAAAAAAAAAAAAAAAAAAANATTAAAAATTATATAAAGGACAGGAAAAAGGTAGGTGAAAATGATTGGTTTTAACAATGGAAGTTTCACTATTTGTGAAAGGTTGCAAAAGTTACTTGCACAAGTAACTGGGTGATAAAAATGAAGAGGCAACACATTAAAAGCTGTGCATGTAGGAAAAAGACAAACAGAAATTCCCACAGTCTACAAACTGGAAGTCTGTAAATGAGGCATTGTTAATCCAGAAAATATATCTGCAACTACTCTGGATACACCTACGGTAATGTCAGTTCACTGTTCACTGACAAATCATCCCAAATCAACCAAATACAAACCCCTAAGAATTCTTTGAGGAGAAAAACAGAACAAGGCACTCTTTTACATAATATAAATTATCAGAACCATTAGGTGAAACTGTAAGCTAATAGAGTTAAAAGAACAAAGGAATATATTTTTTCATTTAACAAATGACTAAATTTTGCTGCCACAGGAGAGATGGGACACCAAAATTTAAGTGAGTTCAAAAGTAAGTTAGACAAATAAGTGGAAATTTATCTAGGGCTGCTAAACACTGATGAGATACAAGCTCTAGATTAGAAATTCCCCTAAGCCACACAAAGCTATGTTATTCTATGCTTCCTCCTTTTTTATAAAGCATTTTTATAAAATATTTAAACATTTTATTACTACCTTAAGTAGCTAACACTATTGTCTGTTTTACAGAAAGTGAGATAGGAATGAGTTTGGATCTCTGATCAGAAGGCAGTCTTCTTCAGTCTGCTATTCTGTTGACATCAGAATGATAAAAAAAGAGTCATCCTTTCAATACATGGAACCAGCTGCTCAGGCAGTGTCAATCAGTATCATATTGAAGAAGTATCATTCTTTGGTGGGTTATCTCAGTTTAAGCTACATACAGACCTGACTAAAGTTTCTTACTTGAAGCATAAACCGTTCTACAGCAAAACTTTTGATTTTGACTTCAGACCGTATGTAAATATATAAATATACAGATCTAAAAATGAATATGAATTTTAACATTAATATAAATCCAAATAATAAAAACACAAATACAAGCATAAGTGTAAATACAAACATATATATATATAAAGTTTTCTTGTGTGTTGCACAACATAGTTTGAACATATATGAAGAACCTAAGAAATTTTTCAATAGTCATTATGAAACAACACACAACTCAGATAAACCATGCTTCTGCCCTGGAGGTGTAGAATAACTGTGGATAAGACAGCTTATTGTTGATGTCTACAAATACTATTCAGAAATAAACCAATTACTGCTACTTCTTAGGCCAGTGATCTAGGGAAAAAAATCATGTTTTAACTAGAATGAAACATAAAATATTTTAGAAATACTTACTTGCTTTCATTTTCTTGCCTGATGAAACATGCTTTAAAGCTTTAGTTGCTGTAGGCAACATAAGCAGAATTAGTAGGTAAACGCAAGCTTAACACAATGAAAAATGTCAAATAGGCAGAAAAAGTACATCCAATTGGATGAAATTTACTACTTTTTTGAATAAGATGAAGAATCCTTGTTTTGTTTTGTTTTGTTTTGTTTCCTTTATGGAAATAAATATATTGAGGAAATGTTGAACTCAGTGATCCAGCTCATCTCCAAGACAATCTTGTATAAACAAAAAAAAATTCTCTGGTTGCTAGACAGGAATATGCCCAGAAACAAGGTACAAAGGAGGGCTGTGGGATGTCAGTTGATGATAGAATGATAATATTTCTTTTTAGAAAGGTGTGATTTTCTTCTGAGAGAATTTTGTGAGTATTGAAAGACTTCCATTCATGGAAACATCAAAATGTTGAATAGATTCTGAGTTACTCATATTTTCCTGCTGCAATACCTGCAGCTTCTGTTAATGGAGTGTTAGCTTTTCCTGAATGGGAAGATCCTTGTTTCTTCATATAATCAATTTGCTTTTCTTACTCCATGCCATTTTTCATCAGTCACCTCCAATTGATTTGCACTTATTTAAGTGTCACATTTTCATTTAAATCAGTTACACTGATAACTTTGCAGGAAATTTAGAAGACCACAGCACAGAAAATATCAGGAAGAATCTTCCAAAACACCTTGAGGCCTATCAAAACATCTATCAGGTCAAAAAACTCTTGAACATCCAACCTGGCCTTGAACATTTCAGGGATGGGGCACCCACAGCTTCTCTGGGGAGCTTGTGTCACTGTTTCATCACATGCACAGTAAAGAATTTCTAGATCTACCCTTTTTCCATCTAAAGCCATTCACCCTCATCCAATCACTACACATCCTACACAAGTCTCTCTTCAGCTCTCTTTTTGTCCCCTTTAGGTACCAGAAGGGGTTATAAGGTTTCCCAGGAGTCTTCTCTCCAGGTTGAACAATTTAAATTGTTTCAGCCTGTCTTCATAAGAGGAGGGCTCCAACCCTGTTACCATTTTCAAATCCTCCTCTGAACTTGATCCAACAGATCCATGTCCTTCTTATGTTGGAGGGCCTAGAGCTGGATGCAGTACTCCAGGTGTGGGTCTCACAAAAGAAGGGTAGAGGATAAGACTGACCACCCTTAACCTCCTGGTCATGCTGCTTTTGATGCAGGCCAGGACATCAATGCCTTCCTGGGCTACAAGCACGCATTGCTGGGTCATGTCCATCTTCTCATCCAACACTCACAAGTTCTTCTTTTCAAGGCATCTGTCCTGGTTTGAAGGATAGGTGTCTGCTAAGGAAGGCAGGGAGCCACCCTTGGAATGTAGAATGCAAACCCTTTCCCTCCGAATTATCTTAATTCTGAAATTAAGGGGCTCTCAGGCAAAGATATGAGAAATGGAATAACAGTTCTTTACTAGTATTTATAATAAAACAAACAAACAATAGCTACTATGGCACTAACAACAAACAGAAGCAGGAACCCAGTGAGAGCCTGCTGGCTCGCAGGCACCTTTGATGCAGTGACAGTCACAGCCGGCAGGGGGCGCTGGTGGCGCGAGCTCGGGGAGCACGTGGCGATGGTGTGGTGGATCCCC
>VZTR01028517.1:0-12272 GCA_013400775.1 Chaetops frenatus
GAAATACATTGTATAGTTTAATGTGAATATGAGTTAATCAGTCTTTTGTGTATCCAGATATTAGAGTGGCAGCAAATATCTTTGGCTGAGAATGACTTAAGCAACCAGAGAATATGTAGAAGTTTGTAGTTTGGCACTGGAGCAATCTACCCTGATTGCTTGAATCTATCAAGTCTATCTTGAATATATGTATTATTAGAGTCCCTCTAAGAGCTGAAGAAAAGAGGGATAGCTCATATTTCAAATGTTTTACCTGTTTATTCTTAGACATGAAGGCCAAATTTTTGGTGTATAATGAAGCAGCTGAGTTAGAGCCAACCTGAGCCAGCAGGTCCTCATGCCATAGCTTGGTACCTTACAGAGCCAGCAGTTCAAGGCTCAGAGAAGTTCAGATGTGTTTGTAGAGCATAAATGCTTGGGGCAGTGCCATGCCAATGCAGCTACACATTTCCAGATCTGAGCAGCTTCTGTGTGTTTCTGCACAATAGACTTCTGAGTTCCTCAATAGATTAACTCCAGGAAAGCCAGTCTGGTGTCAATATGACCAGAAATCTCTGTTTTGTTGCAACATGAGCCTTGCTCCAATTTCTCTGAGAGCAGGTTCTGTGAAAGAGAAATGTAAACATATTGTCAAACGTGTTATTTAAGATATTAGACATGTACTTTCCCATGCATTTTAATTTAGGATACAGTCTTTTAAATATATTGGGCAGTAGAGTTCAATATTGCATTTGTGGCTTTTCTAACCATCTGACAAGTTAGGCACTGCTGTGCCATCTATTATAACATTCACTAAAGAATAATAGTCCAGTCTTTGGATCCTGCAATCTATACTTGGTGCAGGGTCTGAGGAGTCATACGGCAAAAAAAAACACCCAACAGTCAAAAGTGGCTTATCAGTCCCAATAAATATTTAGGACCAACTTGCCTTAGGGACAGCTCTAACTTGCATTAGCCAGTGCCCAGTCTGTGTACATTTGCCCATGCCCTGTATATGCTCAGTTGCCTTAAGGCCTGATTGTATTCCAGTGCATGCACTCAGGGCACTCTAAATCTGCACGTTTCACAAGCTCCTTGACTGCATATTTCCAGTCTTCTTGGAGAATGCAGTGCCTTGTTGTGACACCTACTCCAGGAGCTCTCCAGAACCTGGTGGTGTAATCCCGGTGTGGTACAAAGCAGTAAGAGTGAGGGCCTAGCAGTAAGTCTTGTGGAGAAATTCAGCTCCAGATTATGAAACCTAAAGATAGATGCCTACTTGTCCACAGGCAAGCCATGTGTTTAAGCTGACATGACAAATCAATGGTGTCAGACACTTATGAGAGGGAAATTCAACTCCTTTCAGAGCAGAGGACTAGGAAGCTGCTACAGACAAGCAGTTGGTGCTGAGACACACTAGCACCTCCCTCCTGACCTTCTACTGCTGCTCTGGGAGGACATGGACCTTCTGGAGGTGGTGCCTTGTGTCTGCCATCATGGTGTCAATGCCTCAGTTACAGCTCAGATAGCACGAAATAGTTTGGTGTTGGCATCTCATCTGAATCTCCTAGCATGGGCCAGCTGAAATACTCTGCAGGCTCCTGCATTAACCACATCTCCACTGCCTTTAACAAGCTCTTCAAACCCAACATCCATGTAATAGACACCTACAATTATGTCTATCTCAGAGTGTATAATATCCCCAGTGGCTTCTGCATAAAAAGGATTAAGTGCACAAATACAGAAGCAGTTATTTATGAAACGCTTGAAGTCCCTGGTACAGGAAAGGTGCTTGGGCTTTCTGAACTAAATGAATGTGGCAACTATTTCCCCAGCAGGGGTTAGCTGCTGAGTTGTTTTAAATCCAGAAGACACTGGCAAACAAACGCTTATTTTTGTTCCTCTCTCTTCACCCAGAAGATGTGGCGCAGCCAGGTCCTTAAAATAGAGTGGAGCTGGAAAGGATTTGGGGCAGCTGGAGAAACTGTCAGTGACGAGATGGCTGTACAAGCAAATGCCTCAAAGCTGAAATCCGTACGAGCTAAAGGCTACAATAAATGAAAGAGATTCACAGAAAGTGTGAGCATTGTCAGCATGTTTCTTCCTCTTGCCCGTCCTTTGAAGCCAGCCAATATCGAGGAAAGCAGCCAGAACGGAAAAGGAAGCAGTCTGTATTTATAAGCCTAACAAGCATAAGACTTTGGGACTTCTATTTAAGAGAATGATGGGAGAAAAAGTGCCAAACCCAGTTTGCAGCAACTTCACAGCATCACTTCTATCAGAAACTGGGAGTTTCATCTTTCTGCTTGGTGTGGAAATAAAGATATCAGCAAAACACAGAGCTTCACAGGCATGTGGATATCATGGCCACCATCATCCTTTTCTCCCTCTATTGGAAACCAGCTATTTTATCCTAGTAATATATTCAGAGGTGATATTGCTTATTCTCACATCAGTCTCCAAGCAGATAAGAGAGTTCCTTTCACAGAATTCACAGAATTCACAGAATGTCTAGGNTGGGTGAATGAAATGAAATTTTTGGATGCAGCCTAAATACAGAATAATAGTTTAGTTTTAGGCAGTAGTATTTCTCCTTTAACTAACTACTGCCATTTCACGCCTTTAAACTAATAGGAATTTCCCAATAAAAACACCTATAAGTAAACTGGTCATATAGGCAAAAAAGAGAAAAAATAATATGTATGAACTTATAAGGATTATTAGATTTGAAAACTTTGAGATACAATGTGGAAAATCTACAGGCAACAATTCCATCTTGGATAAATTTAATACCAGGTAACAGTCATTCAGATTAGAAGTTACAGAGAACAAGGATGCAATATCTGCTAAGGAAGAAGTTAAGAAGTTTTTTAAGTGGTCCATAGTTCAGAAATTCAGACTGTATAAACACATCTTTGACTTCCTGAAATTGAATCCTGTATGAAAAGGCAAGCTGGTTTTATATAATGCCACACTTTCAGAAGGCAAGAAAAGTGGAAATGACACGCAATTACATCCAATTAAACTTTATTAGGATGTACATAGACAAGGGATTGAATGTTTTATTTGTTTGGATTATTTCATTTTCAGTGAAGGTATTTAAAATCAATTACTATTTGTTTTGCGACTAAAAATTCTCTTTATACTCACAAAAACAGAAGAAACCACTTACTTTTCAATTATTACAATGAGCTAAGATGCTTCAGAAAATTTTATGTTTTGTTTTAATGTATTTTTAAATAACAACATTTTTTATTTCAGAGGGTCCTGAAATCCACAGGATTTGAGGTATTTTGCAATAAANGTATTAGATTGTGGATTCCAGTGTCGGATTTGAGGTATTTTGCAATAAACTGTGAAAAGTTAATCAAAGGGTAGGTGTCTGGACTTCTTGGCCATTTGCACACTTTTTGAAGGAAGGAAAGAATAATTTTTAAACTAGGCCAGTATGTTAAAAAATGTTCTCCAAAAGTCACGTCATGTAGTACTCAATGAATTTAAAGCACAGTTTCAGCAGCATTTTCAGTAATTGATAGTACATTCTATATTAACAGAGAATAATTCGTTATTAAGATGGAAGACATTTTCCATTTGATTACCATTCAGTTCTGATGAGTTGAAGAGAACTTTGAAATTATCTCATGTCCTTACTCTACCAGCTATTGTCTTATGCAAGGATATATTTTATGTTTAGTTGGTTTTTTTTCTGGGTGGGTTTTTCTGGGGTTTTTTTTTTNTTTTGTTTTTTTTTTTTTTTTTTTTTTTTGCTTTGCCATTATGTTCCTCCAAAAGCAATTTTCTTATTGGCTTCTTGCTGATAAGGAATGAATTAGTTCAGATGAAACAAAATTATTTTTAAAAGGAAAAAGTAAAAAAATAATTCCCAGGGTAGATCATTTCTACTACACATTTCTGTTATTAGTTGGGAGTATTCCACTTCTTAGTCATTTGTAGGCAATCTCATGCAAAATTATTTGCCAGTAAAACTCACTGACCTAGTGGGTGACTGGCAAGAAACACACTGGGGCAAGCCCTGGGTCCTGTCCACTTCACACAGCTATTCACACAACAGCAGAGTGAGCATAATTGCTGTCATTCCAAAATGCAGTTGGTTTTAATGCATATTAGTAGCTGATAAAAAAATCACAATTTAAACTACCTGCCAAAATAGATGTCTACTGATGCTGATGCTTTTCCCGATTATCACAGGGTGAGAAAATGCAATATTCAGCTTCCATCATTTGATTGATCCACCATGGAAAATCTGGCTGAGTCAGTATTCACCTTATCAACAAAATTATCAGATACCAAATTGAGCCAACAGCTTGATCAGTTATTCTGCAATCTTAAGAGACTGCAGTTGAAAAGAGGCTTTGTTTATTGCATCTGTAAGTAATATATAAACTATATCATGGACCTTGGAGGAAAGGAGTTTTGCAAGATCTCTGGGTGAGGTTCTTTCAGAGATAAACACATTCAGATATCAAATGACCCAGAGGAACAAAGCTTAAAAAAAAGCATGGAATCTGTTCAAGAAGAAACAAAGTACAATACTCCTGTAATGTTTGTCATAAAAGCAGACAGGGACTCCTTTTTTGTTTCTCTAAGATTATAATCTCACAGAGAAAAAGAAAAGCAGTGGTCACCTGCAAACAAATAATATCTTCATAAGGAGAAAATATCACACTGGTAGAATAAGCTAATGAAACATCCACTGTCAATCTGGAGTCTTTGTTTTTCTGTACTTCTGTGTTCTGAGAAAATATGGATAACCTGGAGCACAGGTAGTGGTATATGAAGATCCTTCCCCTGAACTCTGCTTCCAACACCAGACACTAGTCACTAGTCACTGCCAAACCCTGAAGACCAGCCCCTGACCTGTACAGGAAGAGTTGAGTGCTCTCAGCCCAGCACCCAGGTGAGAAATGCAAGTACCACATGTTTGGTGCTGGTCACAAACTCCAGCAGGACTTTTGACTATGAAGCCAAGAATTTGCTAGGGTATGACAAAGTATTTTCTGCCTGCTTTCCAGATTAGCTTTGAGAGAAGGCAGCATATGGAGGCTTACTTGGTTGCAGCAGCCTCTGCCTGCTCTGTGAGTCTCTGCCAACTGACTGAGATTACATGTCTATCACCAGCTCTGAAATTCACATAACACCAAATGTATATTGTCTATTTCACCTACTGCAGGGCTGGAGCCTCCAGCTTCCGGGAGATCACATATCATCAGCCTTCCCTTTCCATGCAGAGTAAATAGCCTTTTTTTTCTGACATTGCTTTCAAATGCTGTTACCAAATCCAGCTGCTGCATTTTATTAAGGCATCATCTTTGATGTATTACTAATACACCAATTCAATGAAATATTAAGACAAAATGACCTCGTGTTGGCTAGCAGAAGCCAGGCACAGTGAGATGTAGGAACTGGAAGTGCTCAGACTATTTGCAGTGGCTCCATCTGGAGATGTGATGAGTTACATATCTCAAAATAAAAGACTCTCCATTCAACCTCAGTTATCAAGATAAAAGAAGATACTGTTTAAAGCAAAAGCAAATATCAAAGAAGTGACAAAATTAGCATCTCTAAAAGAAAGATGTAGTCTCAGTCTTTCATACTACCTTAAATGAAAAAATTTGAGCTCTTTAGGCAGCAAGTCTTTTTTAATACATGTGGTCATTGACTTCACCTTCATTGCTTTACAGAAATACCTTAATAAGTACAAGAGCCCTCCATACTTGTTACCAGTTATTATCACCTGTCCTTCAGCACTGTCTAAAGATCTGGCATGAGATCAAGAACAACTCTGCCAAAAGCTGCTGTACACAAAAGCTGTAAAATGTAATTCCCGTGACAAATATCTGCAATCAAGGATAGACAGGGATGTCACAAAAGAAATAATCTTGTTATGTCCATTCAACTGTACCAGTATTTTCAATATGCTCTAGGTATTGCTCTTCTTTTCCGTATTTATTTCTGTTAAATAAATAGGAAAAACCTCAGTATTGCATTCCTTCACTTTTCTTGGTGTACTGCCTTTTTATTCCAGATACTTACTTATCTCTGATTCAGGAAGAAATACTTCTTCAGGCCAAGTTTAGGGATAATGTTTTCATGCTGTGTGCAATCTTTAGAAAAAGAGACGTGTCATTATGTGCATTAAGGCTGTCCTGGTTTGAAGGACANTATGAGTTAATGGTCAGGAGCACTGAGCACAGGAATACTGCTCAAGGTCTGCTACAGAGAGCAGAGGCTTGCCAGGCACTCTGATTCCTAACTGCACACTGCAGAGGGATGAATGTCCTCTTAGGTGAAGGCTTCTGACAGCGTGGACATTTTCCTGGCTTTGGAAAGAGAAAAGGCCATGTAATTAATAGAGAAAAATATAGCAGTGCCTAATCAGTCAGCAGTACTGCAATGCTTCAGATTTTGCAGCTGACAAGGCAAGTTCCCTCCCCTGCGTCCTCAGGCCCAAGTGCCCTCTGGTATCACCCTGACCTGGCAGGAGCAACTGTTCAGACATGTTGCTTAACTACCACTGTCCTCATTTCTCATAAAAATAGAAGAAAAATGGGAGATACACTAAAATATAATATGTAAAGAAAAAATCTTTTAGGGGAAAGGAGGGAAGGCAGGGATGCAGCAGTTGGCAGGTGCACCCCAGTGCCTGGTTGCTCCTTGCATCTTGTCTGCTCTGCTTCTAACTGTCACTATCCCAGTCTGAGAGGATAAATAATCACTGGTCTCTGCCTTCTCTGAACATGACCAAAAGCTTCTGCACTTCTCAAATTCTATGTGCTTTAGGAATATATTTAGTGTAGGATCTGAGTTTTAAAGCAGATGGAAAATCCTTTTTAAATCTCAGCAAAGGACTTTTTTTTTCTTTTTGGCCTGCAGGCATTTCTAATAGTAGAACATCACTTTCCTGCCAAGACAAATTCTACCTCTTGCTTTTATTTTCCCATGCTACTTCCTGTGCCAATCAGCCTTTCAATTCTCCTGCAAATCCTGCTGGAAAAGCACTTCTTCTGCTTCTCTTTTCATCACAGGTTTTTTCTTTAGTACAGTATCGCACTGTACGTAGATTATAGCCTTCCTCTTAAATTGTTAACCTTGGTTGCTTGTTCATAAAGATGGTACATACTGCTAAAAAATGGGTGCTGCTAAAGAATGGCAGAGAAACATTTCCCCAAAGTTTTTCTGTTTCTGTTTCTGTGCATTGCTATAAGGCTCATCAAGTGGACAAGTTCATAGATTATTCCTCTGCACATTCCACTATATGATATTGTAGTTCCCCTTTTCTCCTTATTTTATCAGGAACAAGTACAGTGGAGGTTCAAATGCATGTTTGAACAGGGTAATGCACAAAAGGAGAAGGAACTGTATCCATAAAGGATCTGGTGTTGGCCCCTTTAATTCTGTGACTATAAATGCTTCTTGCAATCAACTCTGAGGCTTCAGTGAAGAGCAGCTCATATTTTTCCACCAGGACTGAGCACACCACCAGTATCATGTTTCAATAGAACAGCTGGTGCTTAACAGGATGGTAATTACAATTTTATTCAAAAAATCAGAACTGGTGGAGCTAAGAAGATCATTGATTCAGATGGATGACCTTGAAAGGCAGATTGCAATGAACTTGTTGAACTTCTGAAAAAGTATCAAAAAAAAAAATGAAATAAAAATAGATCTCTCTACATTTCTGGTACTTTTTGGTAATATGCTACAATCTTCAATTTCCCCCCAAATACTGTCATTATGAAAATTGACTGGAAAAAAAGTAGTCTGAAAAGACTCATTATTTTACCATTCCTTCCAAGGGTAGGGATGACGTTCTAAAAACTGCACTTCCCTGTAATTAAAAGCTCTGCAAAATTTTAGGTTTGAAACAGTAGATCATGCTGATGGTGTGTTTTATAGAAATAAAAAGACAAAAAGAGCTGTACTAGTTTGGGAAATGGACAGCCAGTCTCCAACTCAGACAGCAGCCATAAGCAGCTGCACAAGGAAGAATCTGAGTTTATAGCAAGCCTACAGTAGTATTTCCTCTGAGCATTTCCCATTCTCCATGTGTTTGGGGTTCAGACCCAAAACATTAGTGCATTTTCCATTGGTGACCCTGGCCAGCATTTGAAGCCTACATTGAGACCCACGGCGTCTGTAGCATCCTGCAGCAAAGTTGTACAGCTTTGCTATGAGTTGTGTGAAACACAGGTCACTGGGTAATTCAGGCTGGAAGGGACCTCAAGATGTCTATAGTCCAGCCTCCTGCTCAAAGCAGGGTCAGCTTCAAGGTCAGATTAAATTGTTCAGGGCTTTATCCAGCCAGGCATTGAAAACATCCATGGGCAGAAACTGCACAACCTCCTTGTTCCAGTATTTTTTTTAGTCTCATTGGGAAAATATTTCCCTTTATACACAAGTCATATCTGCCATTCAGCTCTTCATGGTCATTGTCCTTTGTCTTGCTGCCATGCACTGCCAGGAAGACCCTGGTTCCAGCTTCTCAGTAAGGCAGGGATACTGTTTGATAGGTGCTAGTTAGCACTGGTTAGTAGGTACTGCTGTCAAGTTCCCCCAGAGCCATCCCTTTCCCAGACTGAAGATGCCCTGAGGCCTCAGCATCTTCTTTAAGTGCAAGTGGCCCAGATCTGACAATCATGGGTAGCCCTTCAATGAATTCAGTCCAGCTTATTGATGTCCTTCCTGTACTGTAAGGACAAAACTGGATGCAGAATTCCAGCTGTGCTCTAATGAGTGATGAGAGAAGGGCGGTAATCCCTTGGCCATGCTGCTCCTACTGACACAGCTGGGCGTGCTCCCAGCCATCCCCACTGCACATGGCATGATGTTGACTCATGTATAATCCTACTGTCAGACAGGAGTCCCAGCCCTTTCCCACAGAGCTGTTCCCCAGGTGCTCAGTCCCCCATGATCATTCAGCTGTTAACACAGGGCCCTCCACATCCAAAATTTACACGGCATCATCAGGCTACTCACGGTTTTCTTCTCTGTTCCAAAAACCTCCTTGGGTTTTGTTGGCTTGATTTGAGTATTTTTGTTAATATTTGCCTAAACCCACATATATTATAGCAAAGTGTACATTGGATTCATGCTGTTTATATTTCTAGAGTTAAAGCAGATAAACCTCTTTGTAAGGCTTTTTGATATTCTTGAGTAACCATACCTGCCGGTTCTCAGTACACTTACAGAGGTGGGAGTCTGCTTTTTGTCATAGTGATCAGCTTCATGATGCTGCTGAATTAATCTCGTGTTGCCTCTGCAATGTATCTTCTCTTACTTTCTGTTTGGATTGCAGATAGATGTTGCTAGTATAAGTGACATGAAGCTTCCTCATGTTCTGGAATTTAAGTATTTGCAGACTAGCAAGATATCACTTGTCATATACTTGCTTAACATACAGCATCCTGAAGGGTTGCCAAAATATGTACAACATTGTATAAAAGATATCCAGAGGAAACATTATTTCAATTAAGGCAGTTTTTAATGTTTGTGCTCCTAACTACTGAAACTCAAATGAAAGCAGAGGAGTCAGTCATGTCCCATAAAGCCCAAGTACTGTGAAACAGCCAATGGGCTACTGCTCTCCCCATCCCATTGTATGGCTCTAACCCTTTAGAACCATATGCATGTCAGATAACAACAGTCCAGGAATAAACTTTTGTCTTGCATTTAATTTTCAGAAAAAGGAAAAAATATCACAAGGGAGAAAGGGCATTCTCTGAGCATAAACTCTTACCCTAACTGATCTGATTTGGGAGACTATATTAGTGGTGTCATGGCATTTTAGTTTCAGCCCTCGGTGTGCATGTTGACGCTGTCACTGAGGTCTTGGGACATGGAGTGTTCTCCAGTCTTTCTGCTGTATGCCATTTCCAGGTGCCCAATCTCTAGCAATGCCCAGTGGCTTGAGTAGCAGCAATGTAGTGCTGCTGTACATGATGAGTAATTACTGAGCTCTACCGCAGTTCCACCTCCTGTCCCCTCTTCAAATGCATGCGGGTTACCCAGGCAAGTTTTAGCAAATTGCTGCAATTAGCCTGTGTGTTAAGAAAACGCTGTTCCAACGGGGAGTATCAATGAATGGACCTTGTCGGGTTTTATTGATACCTCACTTACGTGAATGCAAACACACAAACATACATATGTACATCCATGCATGCATTTTAACAAGTTGTATAACTTTTCTTCGAAGCTGTTAGTGCTGGAAGGCTAGGCAACCATTCCATGCTGCCCATCAAGCCACTACACGGTTATCATGCTAATCAAAGCATGCTTTGAAATGCTGTTTAGCTTCATTACCATCACAAAAGAGCAGCTAAAGGACATCTAAGGCGGGAGAGGGGAAGCGGGGAGTGGGATTGGAAGGGATGTGAACGCTCTGAGACACTATAATCTATTTGAACAGCCATGTTTATTGGAAACAGGAGAGGAAATTGTTTAGCACAAGCTAGTATCAATCACTGAATGGTTTCTGTTCCCTGTTATTAATGCGCAGGCAGCCAGGCAGGGAAGAATGGGGTCTGTGGCAAGACAGACATCTCCCCGCTAAAGGGGGAAAGGACTGGTACACACACCACACCCCTCCCGACCAGATGGACTCCTGCAATCTACCATCAAGACTGTTTTTTTCCCAGACTAGGACAGAGAATTTATAACAACTCAATGCCTGAATGATCCTTTGTAATTTTGAAAAGTTTTGTGCCTTTTTTGTATATGCAGATGGAATTGTTTTTTATGGGTGAGGATCTCCTCCATAAAGAACCCTCCATCCAGTAGAGCAGGAGGCTCAACTACATTATAATTAAGTAATATTGCCTGGCTAACTATTCTTACTTGCCTCTTTGTAGGTCTAAGTGTTTTAATGTCTTATTGCATGGTTGTCTCTTATTTTATTAAAGAAACACACCTTTTGTCTTAAAAACAATATTGTCTTAATAGTTTGGTGGATTTATCTGTTTTGACTTAGGGTTAGCAAATTAAAAGTGAACATTGATTTCAGAGGAATTAAACCAAGTGTCTGCAGTTATTGTTCTGCAATAGATCATACATGTGGAGGCTGCAATGGTGCTGTAAAACTGCTGGTAATTGCAATGTAGGCAATGACTTCAAGGACTTTGATGCAACAAGTATATCCATACCAAAGCTTTCCCAAGCTCCCTGATTTTGGCTTGAAAGGTCATTACGGAGCCACAGTTCTGTATATTCATGATAGATGCTGAAGGATGCTTTTCATTACACTTACACTTCACCTATAAGGCAAACAAGAGTTTCCTGTTATGTCAGTTAGATCGAAGAAGTACTTACACATGCAAACAAATCTAAAAAATAACACAGCCTCAAAACTGATCCTCTCTGCTTTCCTATTAAGAGCACCAGTGTGGTTTTTCATAATGAATCAAAATGCATGCTCAAGGTTAGATATTTGAAATACAAAGTGGATATGTTTTCTTCTGCTGAGCTCTGAAATATTCCAAATCATACCTGCCAGGCTGCAGTCACATCAGATCTCACAAGCTAAATGAGTTTTGATTAGGTCAATACTTGGTTGGAAACACACAGTAGGTGAATCAGAAAAGAAACATTCACAACTAGATAGGAGACTCCCTTTTGTATGAGCCTTAAGCTGATATTTTAAAGGGCACTATGCTACTGCAAGTGTCCAGGTCGACCTAGAGAGCTAAGATCTGTGTGACTGTATTGGGTTTGTGTGGCAAGGTTTTGGTTGCTGAGGGGCTACAGGGGTGACTTCTGTGAGCAGCTGTCTCCATGTCCAGCAGAGCCAGTGCCAGATAGCTCCAGGATTGATCCACCGCTGGTCGAGGCTGAGCCCATCAGTGACAGTGGCAAGTGCCTCTGGGATAACAGATTTAGGAAGGGGGGAAAAAACCTGCACCGATGCAGCTGGAAGAGAGGAGTGAGAATATGTGAGAGCAACAGCTTTGCAGAGACCAAGGTCAGTGCAGGAGGGGCAGGAGGTGCTCCAGGTGCCAGAGCAGATTCCTCTGGAACTCATAGTACAGGCTGTGGTGAGACAGGCTGTCCCCCTGCAGCCCATGGAGGTCCACAGGGATGCAGAGATCCAACTCCAGCCCATGGAGGACTCTATGCCAGAGCAGGGGCATGCAGGAAGGAGATTATGACCCTGTGGACAGCCCATACTGGAGCAGGATCCTGGCAGGACCTGTGGCCCCATGGAGAGAGGCTTGCTGGCAGACCGTGTAATCCTACGGGAGACCAGTGCTGGAGCAGTCAGTTTGTGAAGGACAGCACCC
>VZTR01028519.1:0-10595 GCA_013400775.1 Chaetops frenatus
ATGCACAGGATACAGAGCAATCTTCATTCCATCTCCAACAGAAGAGATTTGATTTTTGGGTGAGAACAGTCTATAATGTTGAGTTGTATAATATTGGTTGCTGAATGACACTGCCACTNGTGCCATAAATACCATGGACAATGAGGATGAACTGCTTCAGATACACCAGTTGTGAGCTCCTAATGGCAGCTTGCAATGAGTTGACAGTACACCAGCCCTCCTGCCCTGGAAGACATCTATGACAGATAGAACCCATAGTCATGGACTAAATGAACTTAACAGACATCTTGGAGGGATGGTCATTGACTATGGAAATACCTGTGCTTGTGCATATATATATATGCATATATACATATATATGTAAGTATATGTATATAGTTGGAAGGTGTAGGATTTGGGCAAGATGTAGATGGCATAGAATAAGGGATGTATAATGTCCTGCTTCTGGCCAGGACAGGGTTCATTTTTGCAGTAGCCAGGAGGGGGCATGGCTAGGACCTGGAAGCTATTTGATAACACCTCGTGTCATTTTCCAGGCATGGGGGAAGGGTTTCCTTCCAGTTGACTAAGCATGGTGGAGGGAGTGGTTGGGTAGCACCAGTTCCCTCTGTTAATATTGTTGCTGTTACTGTTAATTTTCTTATTCCATTGCTGTTTCCAGTAAATTGTTCTTATTTCAACTCACAATCTCTATCCTTTTCTGCTTCCAGTTTTCCTCTCCAGCCTGCCGCAGGGGGAGGGGGGAGTAAGCAAGTGGCATGTGGTTTGGAGTGTTTTTGTGGGAACACTAAATTGGGGAATACCATTCGTAAACCATGAAAATATGGGAGACCCTCTCACACTGAGTGGTGGGGTTCAGAGTTGATGCCCTTGATTTCTCAACTCCTGATGGAGTTCAGGTGTGGCTAGTTCCAATTTTAGTCTCAGACTTGGGCAATGACATCTAAAGGAAATAAATACATGGATTTCATTAGTATTGATTTAGCATGCTATCAGCAATTTACCAAGGATATGATGTGAATAAGGAGTGTCTCCTCCTTCTTGGATAATAAAGGATATCTCAGTCTCAGGTAAGGAATCTTAAATCTTGAAAGATGTCCCATCTCAAGGGGAGAGTCACTGGTGTGCAGTCCAGGTGCAATTTGGACAGTTTGAATTGAACTCATCCAAAAATCTGTCATCAGTAGAAAGGTCTCTCTACCTCGAGGAGCAACCTTGAGAGGTGTTCCCCCTCAGGGGGAGATCACCACCATGTAGCCACACTGCCTAGCAGGGAGAACTCAAAGAAGGCTCACTAAGGCTGTCATATTTACAGAATAAATTAGTTGGCTTGTAGTCAAATTGCATGCAATGGCAAGGATGTGCATGAAACTCCTTGCACCCACAGCTTGCTTTGTTCCTTGATAAATGGGTCTTGGAAAAGCCACCTATTATTCATGTGCTAATTACATGATGGGTGTTCTAAGCTCATAAGCCTTGATGCTCAGTGTCACTGTTCCTTTGTGGGTTTGCAGAGATCAGACTGGAACTAGAATTCTTGGCCCCGCTATGTCTCAGGCCTTTACCTTCTTTGGAGCCCAAACCAATCTGGTTATTGTCTTTATTAATGCTAATTGCTCAGGGTTTATGTCTCAGTATGTTTGTCTCCCTCTCTTTTCTTATCCTCCCAACTGAAAAATTAAATGTTCTCACATTCCACATATCCTTACCAATTAGTGAGACTGACAAGGTTTGTTCTTATCATTGTGTTCTGCACCTTGTATGGGGGAGAGAGAAATAGCAAAGGAGAGATTTCTATAAGAAAAGCCCAACAACAAATGGCTTAATAACTGCTTGAAACAGAAAAAGAAGAGGAATATAGATAGCAAGTAAATCTTGCATCCCTTCAGATGCTGGTTACTCCACATTTGTGTGGCACTGGACTTAGACCAGATGGATTTTCCCATGGCGGGCTTCATAGAACAGATCCCATCCATGGAGAGCCCTTCCTTTTATTGTCCTTTGAGCTAATTTCCTTACAAAAAACCCAACTCTATTTCTAAAATATGTTCTCATTAAAAATTCTTGCTGCACTGTTAGATAAAAGTGAAGCCACACAGGTGATTTAATCACTGATACCAAGCAGGAGCTGCCTGCAGGCTTCTCTGTTGCAATGAGCTGGCTGAGGTTATCCTGTGGCCGAGGGGTTTGTGCAGCTCAACACAGGCCTGGGCCTACTCAAGTTAACTGCATTGTGGATCACTAGATCCTAAATGTGCAACCCTTAAATGAGCAGTCACTCTCCTTCCACACACCCTTACAGAATGGAATCAGCTTTCTTCATAGCAGCCCATATGGTGCTGTGGTTTATATTTGTGGCTAAAAACAGTTCTGATTATAACACACCAATGTTTTGGCTATTTCTAAACAGCGTTTGCACAGCAGCAAGGCTTGCTTTCCCACAGTGCCCTGCTCACACTCCCACACAGTGAGTTAGCTGAGAGTGGGCAAGAGGTTCAGAGGGGACATAACCAAGACAGCTGATCCAAACTGACCAAAGGGATATTCCATGCTGTATGATGTTGAGCTCAGGAACAAAAGCTTAGGGAATTCCTTTTTGTTTTTCTTGCATGCACACCTTTTGCTTTTCCTATTATACTGTAATTATCTTGATCCCTGAGTCATCTCGCCTTCCTTCTGATGTTTCCCCATCTCATGGGAGAGGGAAGTAAGCAGGTGACTGGATGGGTGTTTGGCTGTTTTCCAGAGTCAACACACCACAGTTCATTTTTGGCACTCAGCATGAGGCTTAAGATAACAGTTTTGACCTGACCATGACATAACTGTTGTAGTTGTTAATTGGCAGGCTTCTGTGCTGATCGTGGATTATGCTTTCTTTCCTGTTTATTAGACTTCAGGACTTGTTAGTGACTGCTTTTGGCTCTTACTGTTTCTGTTTGCTGTGTTACTTATCACTTTATTTCACTGTGCCTAGGAACTTTTTATCTTGGACCTGGGCTGGCATATAGCCCTGGCATTGATGCAGTTCCTGTGCCGGGTAAGGTATCTTCTAGGGAGAATGAGGGATTATACCTCCCTCTTCTCCAGAATGCATATGTACAACTTTGTTGCACAGGCTCCCAAGGTTCTTGCACATCTGTCCTGGTTTTGGCAGGGTGTATTGGGTCTGACCAAGGTAAAGTTCACAGCCCTCACAGTGCTGTGCTTTGCATTAGTAGCTGGACAGGTGTTGATAACAGGCCAGTGTTTTTGGCTACTGCTGAGCAGCGCTGTCCCTCTGACATTCCTTCCCCCCATCAAAGGGATGGGAGTGGGCAAGATCCTGGGAGGGGACACAACCAGGCCAGGTGACCCAAGTTAACCAAAGGGATATTCCATACCATGTGATGTCAGCTCAGATATAAAAGCTAAGAGGAGGAAGGGGAGCATTCGTTATTCTACAGTGTTTGCCTTCTGGAGAAACCCCTGCACATGCTGAAGCCCTGCTTCCCAGGAAGTCTGAACATCGCTTGCTGATAGGAAGTAAAGATGAACTTTTCCCTTTGCTTTTGCATGTGCAAACTTTTGCTTGCTTTTTTTTTTTTTCTTTGCTTTAGTAAACTGCCTTATCTCAACCTATGAGTTGTTTTCCATCTTACTCTGTCCCCTGTCCCACTGGGAAGGAGAGTGATAAAGGAGCTTAGTGGACACCTGGCACTCAGCCAAGGTCAAACCTCTACAATTTATCTGGTGGTGGGGGAAGTCCCAAAGAAGCAGTGGGGAAAAATCCCTGGGAAAATCCACAGAACAGAAAATCTATTGGGTTTAAATTCACTCAGATTCAGGTGGGAATGCCCAGGTACCTCCCCTGGGGCTGTTGCTAGATGAAAAATCATTTGCATCTGGTGGGTTAAAGTAATGCTTATTCTTCAAAAGCCACTGGCCTATGGAACCACACAGTGCTTGTTCTGTAGGAAGAACTGGAAAGCAACAAGCCCAGATGTACCACCTTTTACCAGTTCACCAGGCAGTCAGGTACTTTAGGGTCACTGACTACCAGGGACCACCAAAGAGACCCCTGGGACAGAAGAAGAGATGCATAAAGGGGAGGGAAAAAATGTTAATGATTTTGGGGGAATTATTATCATATGTATGTTTATTCCAGGAAAATCAATGAATATGTATGTAAAATACAGTATATAAACAGGACCTTTTTCTGTACTCAGCATGCACAGTATTTTGGAGGAGATATCCCTTTGTGCATCTGGCTGAATAAAGAATGCCTGCTTCTTAATGCTACATTTGTATTAAGGAGTTTTTAGTCTTACTGATTTATAGTAACAGTTTTGGCAACCCAGATGGGACTGATAGGAAAGATGGATGCTAATGTCTTTACAAACAACTGGATGGGTGAGGATCTTTAGGAGAAATGGGTGTTTATGCCTTTGAAATGGGTCTTACTGTCTCTACCAACCTCAAGCCATAAGTTTGTTACAGAACCCAGACAGTTTGATTACTGTTTGAACTCCTGAATTTGAGGGTAATAGACAAGTAGGTCTGTGCAAAGTCTAGTGCAGAACCCAGATAGTTTGAACTTCTGAACTTTGGGGGTAAAATGATAGGTTTAAGGGAGGAATATGTGGTAGGCGGTTCAGGAAGGCTCTACCTTCTTAGTACCTCAGCCAAGAGGGAAATAAAGGAAGAGGGCAACATGTGGCCAGGAGTTAGGATAAAAGGAGGCTGTGCCCTCCAAAACCTCAAGAGAGAAACCCCACGGGCATGTGCCCCAGTGGACTCTCTCCCTTTATTCGAATAAAGTTGCAGTACTCCTGTGTCTCCTTTACAAAGCCTGGCTTTTCAGTGTGATTTTCCCCACAGGACCTACTTGTGAACTTCAATGGATCTAAGGGATCATGGGACCTCCAGCTGACACTGAGGGATTCTTGGGGAGAACCTGCAATTCCCAGACTGAAGGAAATTTGAGCAAGACCACTGGTAAGATAAAGGCATTCTTTAAAGGTGTTAACCTGCCTGTAAGATGCAGCAAAAGCTTTGCAGGGTTGGGTTTAAAGATACCTAAGGTGGGAACAGGGAAGGATTAGAGTCCCTTCTAGGAGCTCCTAAATGGTAATTGGTTTGGAATACCACATGGTTTAAATGGGGATTCTGGAAAAATCCCCCCTAGGATGCATATTAAAGCATTGGGGGAAATTGTGGGAGGACCCCCTCACTCGGAAACAAGTGGTTGAGTATTGTAATAATTGGTGGCTGAAGTATACATTGGCAATTTGTAAAGAAAGGGAACACTGGAAAAGGAAGTGTCCCCAGGCTGGGAAAAAGCAGACAGGAAACCTAAACC
Organism: Chaetops frenatus; assembly: GCA_013400775.1. Lineage (NCBI taxonomy): Eukaryota > Metazoa > Chordata > Aves > Passeriformes > Picathartidae > Chaetops > Chaetops frenatus. Next base: position 5,339 of record VZTR01028519.1, read on the forward strand.
CAGCTCTTCAAACCATCAAACCTTAAGTGAAGAATTCCCCTGAAGGGGACCTGGGGAATCATCTTCAGCTGAGCCCCTGGTTACAGTACTGCTGGGAATGAAAAGGTAATTTTTTTTAATTTGATACAGGAGCAACATATTTGGTATTGAATATGTGCAGAAGAAAACTTAGCTTGGAACCTGTAAGCATTGTGGGTGTGACAGGGAGGAAAGACAACAGGCCTGTTTTAACAACCATTACCATTTAAATTAGGAAAACATTTGGGGACACATCAATTTTTATATATGCCTAAATGCCCAATCCCCTTGTTGGGGAAAACTGGATGCTCAAATAATTTTCCTGGATGGGGAAATACAAATTCAAATACCTGAATCAAAAGCCATAGAGGCAAAGATTTTTATGTTGCAGGAATCAAATGAGGTAGAAGAAATCCCAGAGGAGGCAGAGAATGCTGTAACCTTGTTGGTACAGGCAACTGAGATGCCTGGACAATCAAAGGTGGTCAAAGTGGTGAGTATTGCTCTCAAACCTGAAGCCAGACCTGTAAAGCAAAAACAATATTCTATTAAGTGGGAGGCAAGGAAAAAGTTGGAGAAGCTTATAAATTTTTTTTTTTCAATATCAGTTATGGAAAGAGTGTGACTCAGAATATAACACACCTATATTACCAGTTAAAAGCAAAATGGGGAATATAGATTAGTACCAGATTTAAGGGCCATTAATAAAATAGTATCAGATATTCATCTAGTAATAGTTAATCCATACACACTCTTGACAGCACTGAAAGGGGAATACAAATGATTCATAGTGCTCGATCTTAAGGATGCCTTTTCCTTTAATACCTTGTCTTGGTTTATAAGACAGATGTCTGCTAAGGAAGGCGGGAACCTTCTTGGAATGACCCCCTCCCTCCAAATTATTATAACTTCGAAATTATGGGACTTCCAGGCAAAAATAAGGAAAAAGGAATAACAGTTCTTTGCTAGCAAATATATCTATAAAACAGAACAAGCAACAAACAACTAAAAAAACCCACTAAGAAGTTTTCCCGCCCGTTAAGCACCACTCTCCCTTGTGGTATAGTTATGACCACAACTGGCAGGGGAGCGCTAGTGGCTCCAGTGAGGGGATGGCTGCAGTGACTTGCAGCCAGCAGAGGGCGTTAGCAGGCACCAGCAAGGCAGGGCAGGTGAGTGATGCTATTGCAGAAAGAGGTCTGGCAGGGGACAATCCTGGTCTCAGGCGATACTCCACCCATTGTCTCTGAGCTCCTGAGCAGCAGGGAAGCAGGGAAGAGCAAGCAGGCTGACAGTGCCAAAACTGCAGCATATCGAAATCCTGGAGCCTAACACACAAGAGCAGTCATGGCCACCACGCTGCAGGGAGGGGTCTGGTGGGGGATGGTCCCAGTCTCAGGCAGCACCCCATCCCTCGGCTCTGGGCTCCTGAGTGATGCCTGAAGTGGCTACCTAGAAAGAGAGACTAGACAGGAGTAATGGAATAAAGGTGGATATTTATTTTAAAAGCCTTCAAAGGTACACCCTGGGGAGCCAGAGGCTACTCTCAAAATGGACCCCAAGATGGACGACGAGTCACGAATTCTTCACACCTTTATAGGTTTGGTTCATTTGCACATCAGCATAAATCCGCCAATTAAAATATTAGCTAATGATGTAATTTCCCCCAGCTTACCCCCCCTTCTCAAGATGTTGGTTTACACATTTTTGGCCTAGGACAGTCTGGGTGTCCTTGGAGAGCAGGCTTGGAGAGGCTTTGTTATGTCTTTCTTAACATGAGAGAACAGCAGCTAACAGGCTACAAGCCACTTCAGAGTTACACACTAAGCACTACAGGATTTGAAAAAAATGCAAGTTAAAATCCAAGACATCACAAGCAAGCAGGCAGGTTTTGGTCACAGTGCTGAAAACCACAGGTCAGCAGTATCCTAGGCCAGATACACTCACACTGTCACCCACACAATAGCCTTCCTCAGTCACCGAAGTGGAAGAGAGGGGCAGTCCCAGCCCCACCCCCAAAGGATCCCAGGCCAAACTTAGACCTCTCACAATATCCCCAGAGCCGCAGGGGTCTGGGGGAGGTGGGGGAAACAGTGACAATTTCTGGCACAAATGACCATGGGATATCCCCATCACCATGAGCCACCCCCGAAGACACTCGTCTTCACCCAGGTAGTTAGAAATTGTTTGCTTTTGAGTGGAAGAATCCAAACACAGGGCAGAAGGCATAGCTAACATGGACTGTGCTACCCCAGGGCTTCGAAATAGCCCCACTATATTTGGCAATCAGTTGGCAAAACAAAAGTTGTGAAATGAATAAGGGACTTGTCTTTACAAACAAACTGTGGGACTGCTGGTAGATAAAACTAGCACTGAGAGATAAAAGAAACAATAGGAAGGATTCCACTGATTGATGAATGGAGTGAGGGAGATTTGTCTTTACAAACCAACTGTAGGTCTGCTGATAAATAAAATTGGATACTGAGAGATGAAAGAAACAATGGGTAGAACCATGAATTCCAGGAATTAAAAGAAAAAAATTAAGGAGGAGGGGGGGTTATACATTAGAAGTGAATATTGGGTATTAGGCGTTCCGGGAAGTCTGTACCTCTCAAGTACCTCAGCCAATGGGGAAAGAGAGGGATATGTGGCCGGGAAATTGGGATAAAAAGGAGGCTGCATCCTCCAAAAATTTGAGAGATCCCAGGGGAAATGCCCCATAGCCTCTCCCTTTATTCGAATAAAGTAAAAGGACTCCTCTGTCTTCTTTTTGGACATAAACCTCTAGTGTTTATGGATTAATTTTCCTAACAATTGGGGGCTCTTGTCCGGGATATTTCCACCGTCTGGGGACGGCGGGCAGTGAGTGGAGCTGAAGGTGTGCCTCACCCAGTTTCAGTGATCAGCTCCCCTTGATGGCGGCCGGCACCAGGCAATCAGTTGGGTTCCTGAGACTGTCCAGGAGACAGACGAGTGGCAGACCAGGGAGGTCCATGAAGAGTCCACTGGGAAGGACCACTGAAAATCTCACTGGTGAGTAAAATGGGATCTTCTGGGAGTAAACCTGGGAGGGCACCCATGGAGGGTAGCGCAGGTAAACCTAATAGGGCACCCATGGAGGGTAGCACAGATAAAACAAGGCACCCATGGAGGGTTGCAATGGTAAAGCTGGGAAGGGGCCCCAGAAAAAGGGATGATGATCCCAAAATATCTCTTTGGTTCAATCCCACCTTCTCTACAAGGTGAGTAAATTCTTTTACTACAGTTACTACATAAACTCTTCTACTTTCAGGCAACTACCACTTAAAGCGGTAAGCATCCCTCAATGATGTTCCATGTGCCTTTGATAATGTAGTTAGGACTGCTATCTGTTTCAACATTCTATAATTCCAAATAAGTATGATAATAGACAGTACTATACTTACACTAACTAATATCAATAGGACTATTGTGGGGTGACATAGCATATTTAGTATCCCTCTTGAAGTAGGCGACCATCCAAAAAGAGCATCCCACCAGTTGTGATTTGCATCTTGTTTAACTCGTTGTAAAACCCTGTTGATTTCTTTTGCAATATGATGGAAAGTGATCAAAGTATTTTGTCCATTTTCTTTAATCTTTTCCAAAATTTTAATTAGGTCTTGATGTCTTGCTAATTGCTTCATCGATGTAAGGTTCATTCCAATAGGTGTAGGTAACAGTTTGTGGTACATTATATAGTTAGACCTTATCAACTGGTGAGATGTAACTGGTGCCAAATACGAGAAGTCACACTCAGCAATTTTAACAAAATTACAAATACAGAAATTAAAGTGATTCTTAACAAACAAGGTGACATTTTCATTATCTACTTCTACAAAGGCACAAGTAGTTCTTAAACATATGCATCCTTGACCAAGGTATACAAACATTGTCTTTTGGTTGGTATTCGGGTGAATCGCAAAGTGGCAAATGCCTTCTTCCGTGTCAAGGCATACATCCTGAGCATCAATAGTGTTGCCTTCACAAATGAATCCTTGGTGTTCCCGGGTAATGCAGGATTCTAGATTTAGTTTGCCACTTCTTATTTACCATTCAGGCCCATACTCTATGTTCGGAGGGATAGAGCACTGTTCCTTCATGATTTAATCCCAGTGCAATGATGGGGTGAATAATGTAAATTGTGGCATTACGTATAGTAAGCACAAAGGTAGTAGCTATATTACTAATAGGATCATAAGTAAAGTTTACCAGGGTCCACCAGGATTGACATTTTCTTTACAGAACAGTAGCACTGTCCCAGACGGTTTTACAAATTTCAGTTGGAAAAACACCTTCACTCCTTTCCCTTATAATTAAAGCAGCTGTTGACTGCATCCACAACTGTACTTGTATACAGCTAAAAGCCAAAGTTGCATTGTTTTGGGCTACACCGAGTACATCTATTATTAACTTATGGTCATGGTCTTCAGCCTTTTCCCAATTTGGTAATACTTTCGAAACTCCCCACTGGCTTGCTCCCAACACCAATAGAGATGATTGTAAGGGTTGTTTTAGTTTTGTCAAATCACTAGTTGCAGTGGGCAGCTTATTCATCAATATTTCTGAATCAATTCCACTTAAAACTCCCGATCCTGTTCCCAATATTCCAGTTAAATCCCTTCGAGTTCTGCCCCTGAAGGGCATTTGTTTCCGCAGCCAGGTTGTCCAGCCCTCGAAGGATGTTTATTAAAAAGGAGAGCATGCTGGTTGAATTTTAGAAACGTTGGCTGGCATTAGCAGTTCAACGCATTTGAGACCATTCTGGGTTGAACAACAATTGCTGTTGGCCTGTGTTCATTATTACTTATGGGCTGATTTCATAAACCCTGTGTTCAAATTTACATGGTGTGACTTGGATTTGGGCTTGAGTGCTGGCGTAGATTGTAACAGGTCCAGTTACGACATTTATTTTAAATTTGAATGAAAGCCCTTTAGTATCTTGGGCCCAGAGGCAAACAGCCTCAACGGTCTGTACTAATGTAAAATTATACCAACAATCTGATTCATTTGAATTGCTGCAGATCTCCTCATGCTTATTGTAGGAGCAGTCGAGACACTAATTAGGGTTGCTTTTCTATGGGTAGTTCCATTAATTATTCGACATCCTATTCTGATTACTTCCCCCACCATCCCCTGAAGTTGCCAAAATTTTTTTTTTCCCATTCTTGTCTTGCATATACTTGATTCCTGTGCAAGACCACAGTTGACAGATTTAAAC
>VZTR01028521.1:0-57427 GCA_013400775.1 Chaetops frenatus
TCATGCAAAAAGCAAAAATGTGCTGAGCAAAACTGAAATACAACATATTTTGGAAATCTTCCTCTGCATATAAATGATCATAGATTTCACACCTCGACTACACCACCTTTATGAACATCAGGGATTTGAATTTTTTTTTACACTAATTAAGCCTTTTAAATATAAATTTCCCTTCTACTGCACAACTGCTGCTTATAAATTTCAACCTATTAAAGGATATGTACAAATATTTAGCATCAGAAAGTGTTAGACTTGTAAACCAGTGTCTACTACCCAGTAGCTCCTTGCTGGTGGTCAGGAGAAGCCTAACACACTTTCTCATTTCCAGATTTCTTTTTATGTAAGAGGATTAAGGACCATTTTCCATCTAAAACACAGTATCTCTCATAAAGAACACCAGTTCATTTTCAGAGTATTTTAGATGCTCCTGTGTGATCCTCTGGGTAGTGAGACTTTCCCTCTAAATACCTTCTGCCACCTCTAAGATCACACTTTTTATCCCATTTAATTTGTTCTAGCTACATAATCATAGGTTCTTCGGAGTGAGCATTATTCTTTTACTAACCCTTCTTTTACACACAGAACAACCCTACTGCACCTCAATGAAGATGACAATCCAGAAAGTTATGGAAATTATCTTTTACCAATGCAGCCTCAAAACTTAATGATTTTGTTGAATATCTGATTTAGCTACAGTTATTAGAATAAAAAACAAAGCTAAACAAGCCATTATATAGAAGAAGTCAATATCTATGATTCATTAGCCCTCCCTATCTATGTAATGCTGCAGTTAAAACAGTGGAACCTAGAGACTCATTGAGATGCTGTAAATGCCACCACAGTCAAAACATGGTGCTACAAGAGGATGTGATATTCAATGGCACCTTAACTATTAAAAGTACTGACCTCAAATGTATGTAGAGACAATACAAGTGATATCTTGTTTTGTCATACGTGAGATGACAATTATGCTTTACAAAATGCAACTNTATTTTATTTAGCTACATTTATAAGAAAAAAAAAAAAAAAAAAAAAAGCCATTATATAGAAGAAGTCAATATCTATGATTCATTAGCCCTCCCTATCTATGTAATGCTGCAGTTAAAACAGTGGAACCTAGAGACTCATTGAGATGCTGTAAATGCCACCACAGTCAAAACATGGTGCTACAAGAGGATGTGATATTCAATGGCACCTTAACTATTAAAAGTACTGACCTCAAATGTATGTAGAGACAATACAAGTGATATCTTGTTTTGTCATACGTGAGATGACAATTATGCTTTACAAAATGCAACTAAGAGGAAGAAACTTTCAGTATGAATATTCCGTGCATTAAAGAAACCTCTATCTAGCCAACTGCATGAGCCATTAAGCAGTTTTAATTGTCATTTCTTTAAAACAAGTAATCATATAAGTAAACATTAAGGTATGTCAACACTTGAAGCGATTCTTTCCCCTTCAGGAGTTACTGCCATGATTTTGTGCTTCTCTCACCACAAACTACATTCAAGGCAAAATTTTCTGAGGTATAAACTATTTCCAAAACTATCTGGCTTTTAAAAGTAGAGCAATGGAACCTTTATGATGTCTTTCAGATGGGGTATTTTTGCCAGCAGATCTCATAATTCTGGGGAAGAGATGTATGGGATCTTCATTTATGCCTTCACTCTTCTTTACAGCAAACAGGATTTAAAAATAAGCCAATCAACTTAATACACTTAACAGGTGTAAATTATTACAGGTATAATAGGGAATACACAAAAAACCTGCATCATGTATGGATTGTTCAAGAAAATATTACTGTCCTTCAAAACCTTGTATCAGATATAAAAGGCTCAAGGAATTCACTGGACTCTTCACCACTTGTGACTTTGGGCATGTTAAGTGGTCTCAGACATGAAAAATAAGAGAGGAAATAGGTGCTTTGTCACCAAGGTTCCCACTTCACAGGAATCCCAGTACCTCAGAGAACCATGATGAAAAATGGATGTTGGCAAAAATGGCAGGAGAGGGGTCAAGACATGGAGCAGATGACCAAAAAAAANAGTAAGACAAAACAATGGAAATGATATGCATGGTATTCACACCAGAGAATTTCACATATAGAACATTCACCCCCAGAGTCTCTGCTTTGGTTCTAAGATGAAAATCCTGAAAAGGCTAAACTGGACTCCAATACCAGTCTCCCTTTAAGGAGTTTTGCTCTTATACACAAAAGACTGACTGGTCCTACAGAAACTCTTTTTTCATGTTTGAAGTTACTCTTTGGAAAAGTACTTCCAAAGCAGCACTCAGAAACTGTCCAGGCACTTGGCATCTTGTGGGAAAAGATTTAATCTGGAAAATAGCAATGACCATTCCTACTCAGTAACAGGCAACAGTAACAGGCAAAAGTATTAGCTGAGAGTCCCTGATCCCAGATCTGATTTCCAGATCTTGGAAAAAAGATCACTGTCAGCACAGGTGTGCTCCAACAGAAGCACCTCTCCATGAGCATCCTGCCCATTACATTTTCACATATGGCTCATTAATGTCAATACATAACTGTACTTCCCCCAGTTGTTATTCTGCTGCCAAACCATATACATTCTCCACACTCTGACTACTGAAATAAACCCACTTTTAAAATTTGTCCACAAGTTTTTACTCAGTCCTAACTAAAAACATAAGACAAAATGAGACATCATGATGAGACATTTGGCCACTTAAAACCTACATTGCAAACAACCTATTTGCAGCTACCTGAAGAGCTCTTGTCTACTTTTCAAAGAAATCACAAATGGAAGTTTTATCTAGAAAACCAGAATATTCATGTCAATTTCAGTAATTATTTGAGCTATCACAGATTCTGGCAATGTAAAGCAAAATAAAATGCAGCACCACAGAAGTTAGTGCAATTTGATATTAAAAGTACTTTTAGTGTTTCACTGTGGTTTTTTAAATTTATTTCAGGTAAAAAGAGCCAGAACATTCAAGAAAGAACTCCTCATGTTAGAACCACAAAAAAGCCCAACATAGTTTGTACTTTGCAACTTTCTTAGTTGCAGATCAGAATCCAAAGACAGTGTCTGACAGACAACAACACAGCTTGGACAGTATTATTCCCCTCTGCTCCTCCTGCCCAGTCTCACAATCAATTTGAGAAGATCTCAAGGCTCCTCTAGGATAGAGAGCCTTAGTCATCATTATGTCAGTCTGGACCATGGGGCTATAGCCTCCACCCTAACATCATGGTACTTATCATAGCTCAAAACATAATGTCAGCATGTAGCCAATTTTTTTCCCATAACGAATACTGTTGAAGTAAAGAAACTGAAATCACAAGAAGAATAATTTTTCTCTATGTGTAAAGCTCCACAATAAGCCCCATTAAATAAACAAAAATCAGTGTAATCATTCATGGAACCATCTCTAAATAAAGATGCCTCTTTGAATCACCTTATATCTCATTTCAAGCAATACTCCTTAATCTGCACTAGGGATTAAAGTGAAAATAATAAATGACGTATCAGATGCAGTTACTGTGATACAGTTTCAATGCAAGATTTTTTCAGTTCGCTGCTGTCAGCAAAATTAAGAGGCCCCAAAGAAAGCGGATTCTTAGAATTAAAGGTTGCTAGACTAATTCATTTGTTGTTTAAAGTCATAAGCATTGAAAGAATGAGACTGATCAGTTAAACCATGTAAGTAATTTTTAGTCTTTCAGTTCATGAATTTTAAAACAGTCATGAATGACCCGGGAATTAATCACCTGTTTGGGTACTTAGTAAAATACGGACTGTCACATATCAGTGGAATTCATTCATATGAATAAAGATATCCTCAGTAACAAAGAACAAGCAATTCTGGCAGAATAGGTCAGACATCCTACCACACAGAAGAAAAAAGTTTAAAATGCTTGTATAGTATAAAGTCACCCTATTCTGAAGCTCATCACATCTTTCAGGAAGATGCATTATATCTGGGTTTTAATTCCTACATTTACTATCCTACGAATGTTTAGTTTGGTCATCCAGTGGCTATGGACTTATTTAAAATATTGAAAGAATTGCCAACCATCTACAATTTTCTATCAGTCATTGCCACTATGTAAATATGGGGGGAAAGTGACTGGTTGAGTAAATACCAAAGTGAACATCCAAAACTGCTGCTGAATAATCTGAAGGAAATATCTGGATTCCATCCATTTGCACCATTCCAGGAGATGTAGCATGAAAGGACCAGACACGGGGAAACCCAAGATGAACAATGCAGCAAAAAGAAAGAAAAACTGAAATTACTGAATGATATAAGGAAGTCACTTAACCTCTCCACAATTCAATTTTTCTGTTCACAACAGTGATCCTGCCCCTATCACAAGTAGAAACTGGTAAAGCACTTGGGCTTTTTTAAGTGAAATGTTATGAAGATACAGATTATAATTTGTAGAGCCAAACCCCACTGGAAGTAGTGCAACAATCTCATTATTACAGACAAGACTCAGCATTTGCATTTAGCTGAAAGATGTATAAAGAAAAAAAAAATATAGCTAAGTGTCTCCTGATTAAACAGCTGAATTGCTTAGAACATAAGTCTGCCATTAATTTTCACTGGAAAAATCCTATCTGGATACAAATTTTTATTACCTTTTATAAGCATGTTATTTTCTATCATGCTTTGGTACCATGGCAATTGAGAACACAAGTCATCTGCAGATTCTGGCATCCCTGGAATTTGACATTTGCTACTTATAAAGCACAGTTTGGGAATGTTCTGCAGTATTATAAGCAGCTTTGTTCAAAATAAAAATGCAGCTATCTGCAGATTCATTCTCTTTGCAGAACAAAGTAATAGGGAGGCTCTTTCTCATTTTAAACAAAAGTCTTGCCTGCTTCTTCTCTGTCCATCTGGGAGCACTCTCCATCCTCCCCAAGACAGGGTCAGCAAATGACTGCTGCACCCACAAGCAGAAACATGCACAGGTTGGGAAGAGGGTTCAGTTGGTGAGAACTCTACAATACAGTAAGAGATCCACGAAGAATAAGAGATGAGATAAGGGAGCGAATAAAACTGTGAAAGGGGAAGTAGAGCATGTAATGCTGCACGACATCACCAGCCAGCTCATACCAGAGCTACCAGTGCAATCAGGCTCATACTTGAAAGAGGTCTCTGAACACATTCACCCCTCCCTGTAATCACCTACATCAGCCCTTTGGATTGAACATTTGATGGGCACAGCTAAAAGAAGCAGAAAGGGAACTTGAGTAAGATGGGGGGGCGGGAAGTGGTGGAAAGGAAGATGCAAGGAAAAAACACTTGTAAAATAAGACACTTCCTCTCCTGATGGCCTCTCTCTGTGTCCCAGAACTATAATTCATATTCTTGTGTAGTATTTATTTAACTTTAATTGGATACAGAGATTGCTAGCAATGCTAGCTATGAACTAGCAAATGCAACTGAAAACAGAGCTCAGAGACTGGAAATGGTATCTGGGGATACGGTATGCTCCTTGCTGTACCTATCACAAACTTACTCATACACCTCCCACAGCCCATCTCAAAGGCACTCGCCCAAAATGGCCGTTTTATTTCCAAAGTCAAAGCTGATGTTAAACCAACTGTCATTGTCATATGGAAGAAGGCGAATATAAAAAGGTCACTGAAGTGCCAGATGGGAGAATTTTTGAACTAGAAGCTCTGACATTAATTCTCTATGTTTGTCTGAAACACTGAACTCAATGAGCAGATTAAATGTCTGTGCTGAATTGCCAAGGGAGAAAAAAGTCACTCTCACAGAAAGACCAACTGATCAGACCTGGGGTAGGAATCCCAGCTGCATAAAAATCTGAGAATATTTTTACCTGCATCAAGGAAAATAACATTTTATACTAGAATTTAAAACTGGTTACACAATTCTTTCCTTTCACCACCAACACAACAAGAGCTGCAATATAGTACATATTTATTCTGCTAACTTGATACCTAAATATTAGCATAATTTCTGAATCAAGCCCAATCCTGAAATCAGGAATTACTGAAAATTATTTTGGGTGCCCTCAACATAGTGAGGAAAAGCTGAGCATTTCTAAATTTTTTTTTTCTCTTCACAGCACAGCCTAACTTCAGAAAAGTGAGTTTCCAATCCACTGAAGTTGATGTTCCTCTCCTTGCAGAGAAAAAAGGTCCAGTTTTCAAGAGATTCTGGATTAGATTTTAGGTCTATAAAAGCCTACATATGTCCTCAAAGCAAAACTCTGTTCTGTGACAAAAGACCTTAGGAGGAGTCACCTAAGGACAGGGTCTCAGATAAAGGTCACACCAAAGTCCTGACAGTCTCTAACATTCATGAAAAGAGACAGAAACTCAATGGAGCTGATCTAAAGGGGCATTTTGCTCTATTTCTGTACTGATGCCCCCAAATACAGTAACTTTGTTAGTAATAAAGCCTGGCAAATAAATTCTTCCTTTTACTTGCACAGTGCTCACATTTGTCACAGTGATATGTAATGCAATATGCCATGCAAGCCTTTCCTGAAATTGCAACCAGGCTACTGCTTCCATTAACTTGGTTCCAGACTTGCTGAATCCAAAAGTGGGAGGGTCATTCCTCCAATAAAGGAGGCCACAGTTGAGGATCAGCAGAGGTGTCAGTGTGGGAGAGGCAGCTTCCAGTGCCAGGCATGAGCCAAGGATGCCTTGGTAACCAGAAAAGCGGTGGAGAAAGTGTCTGAACATAAACACTCCCAAGAAATTGTGACAGGTGGTTTTTTATACTCTTTTACTTAGTTACCCACTTGTATCTGTTGCCTATCCTCCTCTGTAACCATATGAACAGGATTTAAAAATAAAGATTAAAAAAATATTTTCAATCCTTTTTCCGTATCAGCCTCCTGCTCCAACAGATGGCTACATGTGCCAGTGCTACTTTATACAGTTTTCTTTCCATAAGTGCATTATTAGTGGTTTTCTGCAAACAGTATATTAAGTCTTTCTGAGTTTACAGGTTTATAATTTTATTCTATCCTCCAAAACTCCCCCTGATCATGAAGTTATCAAAGGCATATCCACAAATGCAATAAGTCTTCCCACTGCCAAGTTCAAGTGTGAGAAATCTTGAGAGACTTGACAACAAAATGCCTATTCTTGCTAGATTCTGAGGCTGTCAGTAAGGCTTTTAAGAAAATAAATCGTAAACAACTCCATGTCTTGAAAATAGGTTCTACCCAGTTCCTTTAGGCTCCTTTGCCTATCCCTAGCAAGCCTCCTGATTCTTTCACAGTTATCATCAAGTACTTCAGACGGAAACTAAAAAAAAAAAATTGTCCTCTTACAAGCAGGGACTGCAACAAAAACACTGCTGCTGGTGAGATCTGGTCATGCAACTGATGGTCTAAGACTCAAGCCCAACTTACTCAGACCTTTCACATATACGCTCTTCACATAAATGCTGAAGATTACTTTTTTAATTAAAAGGAAAGAGGAAGGGGATAGGTCACGTAATCATATTTGTGAAATATACACATTTGCAGGTGGAAAGGCTTTGCAGACATCTTTTGTCTGGTGTGATGACAACCTTCATTGCAATGAAGCGGCACGCATGTTGCGTGGCCATTAACAAATCAATGTCACTCTCACATTAGCTTCAGCAGATGCTTTAAAAGTGCTTTGCAAGAAACAATTCAAGACTAGAATGGTAAATTAGTTTGGCTCTTTTCCCTTCAGACCATTTCCTTCATTAAAAAATACATAAAAATCTACTTATTTCATTCCTTTCCCTGTTTTCTTTATTTTTCTTCCTTTCTTTTTCTTTCAAACTCTCTTTAGCAAAAGCCAGAGGATAAGCTAGTTAATGAGAGTTGATTACTTCATTCTTCTACTACATTTCAAAGTTTCATTCTAGCACCATGAAAGAAATCTCTCCTGCTCTTACTTGCTTCATCCCTGAGGTCAACAACCCTACAAGTTGAAAAATGCAGCTTCCAAGGCAGATGAAAGTCACAAGGAAAGACAAGCTCTCTCAGCATTTCTAGATCTGCTCCTCTACATATTATCTTCCAAACCACTGAATCTGACAAAGTATCCTCTATCAAATCAGCACAGTATAAAGGTAGAGGCAAAAAAAGAGCTTCAACTTTGATATTATTCTCTTGTGCAAGGCATCTTCCAAGATCTGAATAACCTACATTCCAACGCAGTCTCCCAGAAATCTTACAACCAGTCATCCACGACCCTTCCGCCACTCCTTTCTTTCATGGAAGTTTGAGAGTTCAGATGATGATGATAAGCCCAGTTTCACAGTTAATTAAAGGAAAAGTCCTCACCTGTGTTTGGATTTCATATACACCTGACTTCTTTTTTATTTAACTTGTTCTTTCTGGTTTTTTTCCCCTCAGACAAATGACCTGGTTACAGAATTCTATAAAAGCTGAATGAAAAGTCTCAAAGAAATCTTCTAGCAGCTACTGCAGGTTTGCCAGACTTGCAGCAGCACAGTAACTTTCAAAGCAAAAAGGTGTAAGGGAGCATAATGAAACTTGCTTCTCAATGCATAATGTGCTACACTGGAAAACATGCCATATCCTACAATTCAGAATTCAGTCACGAGTACAATTGAAAATTATAGCATATTAAGTTACCCAGAATATGAAGAACACTCCAGTATATCTTTTCTTGCCAAGATGTATAAAACTTAAAATGGAGAGGTTTCAAGCTTATACCGAGAAGAAGGATGACTACAATTTTATAATGAGAATTCTCTGAACAGCACAGAGATAATGCTCATTAAAAAAAAATATATATATATATTTCAACAGAGAAGTGAAAATCACTGCTGCTTCTTTGATGTGTTCAAGCCAAAACATGTGCTGTAGTAGACTTATGGCTGTGCTCAAAATGAATTCTAAAGAAAAAGCTGTAACAGTACAAAGCAGCCAAGCCTTCTGCAGTTGGTGGCAATTTGCACCTCCAAAGCTGTGAGTTCATCATGAATCACATTCAACAAGCAACGAATTCTGAGAATCAAATTGGTCAAAAATCACATCTATCATTAGGACATCAGTGTGAGAAGTCCTCGAACCTTACAGTACATGAAGCTTCTCATGAAAAAATTGTCACAAAACTGAGAGTGATTGTAGATATTTTGCATAGCTTACCCTGCACAGCTGCCTACCAGCAGTACAATCACATTTCATAACTATGTAATTTTATGTATCTGGACTACTTTGCCAAGAAAATTCCTTGCAACTTTCCTTGAAAGTTAGGGGGCTGGTTCCACCACTTTCCTAGGTAGCAGCAAAACCAACCACCCCATCATTAAACTGTAAAACTTTTCAAGACGACCTTTCTGCATTACATTAAAATAAAATTTCTATAGCCAATATTTAACTACAGAATCCATTTGTACATTAAAAGCCCCACTATTTACAGGGAAGTCTGGGCAACCTCTTTTACTTATACTCTCTAATGCTTTAAATACATTTTCTGTGTACTTACACAAAGATTTAATAAACTGGAGAAGGACATATTCAAACACTCTAAGCCTGTAGACTGAAAAGCATCAGAAATTAATTAAGTGAAGCTGAGATTTCACAATATATAAATAGACATTATGCCTTTTCCTAGTGGTTTTACTTCCTCACTGCTCACTTGGCAACATTTGGTATTTTCCTCTTCAGGTAAGTTGTATACAACTTAATATTAAATTACAAACATCCAACACAGCAAAACTGAAATATAACTGACATAAATTCTATTCAATTTCCTGGATAGAATGACACAGACTGGACCAAAAGCTTGCTGATATTATATTTGTTACTAGCTTAGGTTATTTTACATTTATATAACATCTAGCTGAAGTTTAACAAGTTATTTTTCAATCAGAAGCTGCAACAGATCTAGTCAGCAGGATGAGATAGCAAGTTCAGCTCTAGAACTAACGTACACAAATTCCAACAATAAATCCTACAAGTATTTGCAAAATAAAAGAAAAATCTCCACTCACACTTTTCACACCATTTCTGACTAGCACACCAAAATAAAGACAACTAACAGATAAAACTGCATGTTTCCATGTCCTTCCTTAAGGGTCAGATTCTTAAAATCATCAGTATATTTAGGTACTTTCGTAACTTGGTAGCAGAAGAAAAACTTAATCAGAGATTCTGGAAGCCAGTATGGACCTATCCAAGGGAACTCAAGTTCAAAAAATAGTAATTAACCTGTTCTTCCCAAACTAAGAGCACCAGCTACTGTTTTCTTTAGTTCAGAAACAGGCTTTGGAGAACTGATATTGCACAGGCTCTCTGTTCATTCAGTTAATATTTGCTAGGATATGCCTATTCATTTCAACAGGGACTGTAAACTGTAATTATCATTGTATCAATACCTGAAACACTTAAGAACATTTTAACACTAGTATTATCAAACCCAATTTACAAACTGTGTGCACCACTACCTGACAGCTGAGTATTTCTGCCTTTCTGGTACTTCAAAGGGAAATAACCCCAATAGAGCTGTCTGGATCTGCTCAGCAGCTCCTGTGACCTTTACGGGGCACATCTGCACTCACATTTATACCAAAGTTGCCAAACATGACAGCTCAAATTCTCACCTGCCCCAGGCCAAGCACTCACACACACTCTCACCGCAGCAAACTCCTGCTGACCCCAAAGATCCATCCAGGGTAGCTACTGAAATCTGCAGGGGCGAACACCCAGTGGAAGGTGGCACCATACAAGGATTTCCCTTAAAAAAACAAAATAATCCCTTACGCCTTCCTTCCACAGTGGGAGCCCAGAAGAGCTGCCCTGTGGGACCAGCCAGGCACAGCCCCATCATTGCCAACACCCCATCAATGCTAACAGTGTGAGGGGAAAATGTCAAACCCTGTTGGAGCAGATTTGGCTTTAGAGATTTTAGGTACTAGGTTTGTTTAAGATTTACATGGCAAAACAACAAAACAAAACAAAAATTAAAAAAAAAGGAAGATCAGTGACCATTTTTGCTACAGGACATCAATGGCTGGATGGCTGGCCAACCTTGCACTTAGACGAGACCTTGATGATATTTTGCCTGCTCAGCTACAACTCCTTGAAGTTCTTTCTTCCTGGAGTCAGGGCCATTAAGGAGACTATGCCAAACACTCCTCAGGTAATCCCTTATTTCCTGCTGTGACAGACCCTAGCCTCACTACAAAACTGATTGACACAACGATCCTTATCTTCACAGAGCACTTGGCAATAACTGCCTATTAAACTATGTATTTCTTCCCTTTCTCATCTGTGTTCTTAACTTTTGGCCACATTTTGCACATTTTAAGTTAATTTTTCCAGCTAGTTAATTTGGGATCTGTGTTTAACTAAGTATTACCATAGGGAATCTTATTTATCAATAAAATATGTCCAAAATGTTATTCTTTTCTTAAGCTCAGAAAGCTAAAATGTGAGAACTCTAGAGACAGTAGTAACACAGCTAGCAGAGATGATGACTGTGGACTTAGGGAGAAAAAAATACCTGGAGGTAGAAAGATGATGGCAGCAACAAATTTCACAAATGTAAGTAGATTAAAAGATCTAAGAGAAAAACACAATTTAAAATTTGCTTTAAAAAAAATCCCTCATGCCTGGACTTCCAGTCATTGTACAATACATGGGCAAACACAAGTGGTTGGATTACTTCTATGCGTTAAACAATGGTTTGCAATTTATTAATAGGCGTGACAATACAAGCAAAGGAAAGCTTCCATAAAAATCATAAAAAAATACAACTGAAATAACCATTGCAATAGAGACATGGGTAATTCTCAAAAAAAAAAAAAAAAAAAAAAGGCATCTATACTGTCTGAGAAAAAACTATGTAATTTAAGGCTGTATATAGTGTGAAACTGACCACCTCACATCAGTTACATTGCAGCATTTTTTAAAGAAGGAACTCCAGCAAAATAATAATGAAGCCTTCAGAAAATAATTGATGTAGGACTGAATCTTTACTCTTTAATCATATTTGGTGACAAAGAAAAAGAACCCTTTAATTGGCAAGTACAGAAAAGGCAAACATGAATCCCTGTCAAACTAGTTATTTGATCCCACACTGATATACAACTGATCTCTTCTTGGAGTGTAATTCACATGCTGCATAAAGATAAGCATTCTCTTCTAGAAAAAAAAAGCCCCTTTGCTTTTGTTCTTAACTAAATAATAATAGTAAGTAATAGCAGAAACCATCTCTCATCACTCTACCACTACTACCACAGTTCATTTCCTTTAAATAGTGGAACATATGGTGAAATACTATTTTTTGTTCAGCTCCAATGGATTTCTGTTGAGAGTTAGTTTTCTATGGCTCGATCTGCAACTGAAACACATTACCTGTCAGTTAAGTCATCAGAAATAATTCAAATAATTCCATACTACGGCCACATTTTAATCTTTCTGTCTTGCAGTAATGGTAACTGCTGCTCTTTTCTTCCTCTCTTTCCCTGAACATGCTGCTGCTCTAAGCTTTCATATGGTGAAATATTCCGCTGAGATCCAAACCGCTGTCAACACACTCCTACATAAGCATTCAAGAATGACTACCTAAAAAGACTACCTCACTTTTTGTTATATTAAATAAAGACAGTATGCAAGAGAAATAAAATCATAACAGAGGTTAACAAGGCAAAGAAATATTCTGACATCCATGATATAGCATGTATCTATAAACCATCATTTTAATTTTATCTTCTACCACCCAGCAAATCTGTAACTGTTACAGACATTTATTCAGATATAGCAAGATGCACAGACTTGTTAGCAGAGATGAAAAAGTGGCTGATCACGTCCTTCACTCACTCATCCCAGAGGGCGTTCAGCCAAGCATGTATCGGAAAAAATTGCCCATACTATCCTCTTAATGCAATTATAAATAAGGCTGCTAGAGAGAGAGATACAAAGCTGTACCGAGAAAAGCATTGCTTTTAAGCCTTCTCCTACCTTTTCCCTGGTATTTACAAACCGCAGGCAGTACTGCTGGGGAATCTCACCAGGGTGGCTGCCGAGAGGTCTCATGTGGCGTTCCCAGCTTCCCACCGCCTCCCTCTGCCTGGATGTTAAGCATTCCCGAGAAAACCCACCCTGACATGCACAGACTGAATCCTGCTCAAGTTGGAAGCATGTGATAACTAGGCTTCAGGTTGAAACAGGAAACCCCAGCACCCAATTAATCTCAGAGATTTAAACAAGCCCCATTTTACCGTTTTGCTGTTGCCCAGATCAGGTCAGATTCACCTGCAACTCTTTGGCATCTCTCTAGCAATGTTAGTGTTTGCAGTCAGGCCGGGCTCATTCAGCAACTGAATTCACAACATCTTTCTGCACTAGCAAGCTGAAATGGTACGGCTGTACTACAGCTAAGAAAGGGGGAAATCTAAAGCAGCAAACAAAGAAATCCCTCAAGAAGGGTAATCCCAGTGGAGTACAATATAAAGGGTACAGATGAGCACCGAGGGTACAATATTTCTCTGTCTAAATTTCATCAGCAATATTATGCTCTTTCTAAAAAGACTTTTTTTTTTTTTAAATAGATGATGGACTTGCCTGTGGAGTTCCCAGAAAGGCAGAGTATCCAGGCTCTGCAGCAGCATTGCAGCCAAAGTAACCATGCATATGCTATCTAGGCAATTTACAGCAGCCTTTTTGAAAAGATATTGATTTACAGTGTAGCACTGCCTCAACCCAACACAGAACTGCAGCCAAAATAGCTAATGGTGATTTCACAGGAATTAAGGGGAAAAACTCAACATTCAATCAGAGGATGAAACTAATCATTCCCAATTCAATTTCATCCCAGTCCTGAAAGATATTAACAAGTTCTAGAGGGACAAAATGACTTTACAGAAATAATCTATGTGCCCCTGGAAACAAGCACTATGGATACCACTATTCACTTTTACATAAACAATAAATATTAAAAAGCATTTAAAATTTATTGAGTCAAAATATGAACTCCCTTAGTTTTAGCATTTTAAGGATGAAACTTAGTATTTAATTTATGAATGTACAAAATACATAAAGCTGTGAGTTAGCAATAGACACCTACTTCGTGCTGGGAATCCACTACTTAGCCCAAGCAAGCTTGAGTGTGGTAGGAGGGAAAAGAGGGTAGCAGGAGCAAACCCTGGCAAGCCCTCAGGGAGGACTTCTCCAAAAGGGAGGCAGTGCATGTTCTCCATCTCCTGCTCCTACAGCAACCCCTGCTGGCCTGTGCTTCAGATGGCTCCTGGCTCCCCAGAAACCTCCTGGGGTTGGGGGACCACTGGGAAGACTATACTAGGACAGGGAGTAGTAATGTGTACATTAGCAAAACCTTCAGGAGGAAAAGCATGCAGTTCAGCTGAGATGGCATCTTCAACATCCTGAAATATTTTTCATTTTCATGTAAAGATGAGGTACAATGAACTAGCAGGCAAAACACAGCCCTGGCAGCTCCAGTGACCCTCACCACAGAATCACTGGAAATGGGCTCCCCAGTAGAGTTCCACTTTGAAGAAAGCAGAGTGTGCTTAAACTCAACTCATTTGCTCAAGTCCCACCATAGTCACCAAGACTTACATACGTTGACATACTTCTCAAACTCCAGGCTCACACCTGAACCTAGCATCAGTGGCTCCAGTGACATATAAAACTCGAATGGCATAAGCAAACTCTGTAAGATGATTCCAAAATTATGCAGTAGTTGTTATCTTTTCCCTCGTCTATTTCCCAACCTTAGTCACAGGGGCATCTCCAGACTTCTCAGTTAGCTAACTTGGTTTCTAAGCAGACAGAAAGCTTCAGATCTCCTGAAAAAATATGACTTCCACTCTCTTGAACAAAGTTTTCTTCTCCTCTCTCTCACGTGTGAAGTGCAAAAGAAAACATGAATAAGAGCTTCCAGTTTAAATGATGAGAAAATACTTTCATAATGGTTACATCTCTTGGCCTTATTCTATCAACAACAAATTTGTCTGAGGCTGAGGGAGAACAGGACAGAAGGATGCTCAGGAAAAAGAAAAAAAGATAGTGACTAAGCAGCTGCAGACACCGATATGTGCCAAAAGACAGGCACCATGTTAAGGGAAAAGTGGTGGACAGCCATGGGAAGAGGAAACACAGGATGCAGAAAAGGCAAGCCAGAGAAGCATTCCAGAAGCAAACAAGGTGTTGGGCCAAGACACAGAGATTGAAAGCAAGTCAAAAAGCCTACAAAGTTACAGGATCACAGAATATGCTGAGATGGAAAGGACCCACTAGGATCACTTAAGTCCAACTCCTGACCCTGCACAGGACCATCCCCAAAAATCATACCATGTGTCTGAGAGTGTTGTCCAAATTCTTCTTGAACTCTGTTAGGCCGATGCTGTGACTACTTCCCTGGGACCAGTTCCAGTGCCCAACCACCCTCTGGGTGAAAAACCTTTTCCTGATATCCAACCAAAACCCCTCCAACACAGCTCAATGCCCTTCCTTTGGGTCCCATCACTGGTTAGGAGAGAGAAAAGATTAGCACCCACCCCTCTACTTCCCCTTTTGAGTAAGTTGTAGACTGCCATGAGGTCTCCCCTCCCTTGTATAGCTTCCCCCTAGGTCATTCACCATCTCTGTAGTCCTCCTTTATACATTCTCTAACACCTTTATATCCTTCTTATACTGTGGCACCCAGAACTGCCCCAAGCACTTGAGGTGAGGCCACCCCAGTGCAGAGCAGAGCAGAGCAGAGCAGAAGGGACAATCCCCTCCCTTGCCTGGCTGGTGATGCTGTGCCTGATGCACCCCAGGACAAGGCTGACCCTCCTGGCTGCCAGGGCACTGCTGGCTCATGTTCAACTCACCACTGACCAGAACCCCCATGTCCCTTTCTGCAGGGCTGCTTTCCAGTCAAGTGTCCAGTCTATCTGTACTTGATTGACCCACTCCAGGTACAAAACCTGGCACTTACACTTGTTAAACTTCATATGGTTGGCTATTGCCAAGGGGTCTTAATTTGTCTAAATCTCTCTCTGCAGGGCCTCTCTGTAGTGAGATACAACTCACACAAACCTCCCATATTTAGAAGTTAATTATTTTCACTGTATTGAAAAAATAGAAAAAAAAATAATTTCTTGTATTTTGTTGCCTTTGTCTTTGACCTTCCTCAAAGGATTCAGTTCCAGGTGGGCTTTGGTTTTTGTACGTGCTTGCTTGGAAGATGTATCTGTATTCCTTCCCAATTACTTGTTCTCAATTCCACCTTCTATGTAATTCCTTTTTACGTTTGAGTCTTGTTAGGAAGTCTTTGTTTATCCAAGCAGGCTTCCCAGCATTTTTGCTTGACTCCCTACTATTCTTATCCTCCTCCTCTGCTAGCCCCACCCCTTGCCCTACTGCCAACCCCATTTGAAGACTGTGGTTGAACATAACTTGGCTAGAGCACAAATATGTGCTCTGCTGCTGCCCACAGCACCATAGAGAGCATTGGGGAACCTGGCTGGAAGGCAAAGGCTATCTAGAATTAAGAATGGAGTTGATGGAACACACAAAGACCCCTGTAGCATGGATGGTATTGTTTTTGTTGTTTTTTTTTCCAAGGGAGAGTAATTAATCTAAAAAAAAAAAGTTTCAATACAATAACTAATAAAAAAGTCAAATATCTATGGAGTTAGATTTAGATTTTAAAACTCTCCACAGAAGCCAGCTGCAAGTACAAGTTTCACATTATCAGTACTTTAAGTCCTGCCAACACTTTAATCCCAGGGCAGATTGCAAAATGCTATGTGGCACTTGGGAGCAGTTCTTAACATGTAAGGAGGTGTCTTTGGAGCTTTTCAAGATAATAGCAAATTGTTACACTTAAAACAGAGAAATTACACAATGTCACAGCTCTGATGGTCAATTAACTAAAAATGCAAACTGTCATTCATTAATATTGCAGAGTAAAAAAATGCCAGTAGCTACTTCTGTTCCATGTGGTCATGGAACCATTTTCATAGTAAAATGAACTTGAAAGTAATGTCCTATTTCCATTAGTCTACACTGAGTCATCTGAGAGGATGGGAGACAGGGAGCAAGAGAGAAAGGCAGCTAACATTTCCCTCCTCTCCAAGAACTAATAACCAAATGCAGTAATTAGCAAAAGTTTCATACATCCATATGAGTCCATTTTCTCCTCATAGAAGAAATGCACAGCTAAGGAGAGCCACTGCTTCTCAACACAAACCTTCCCATTTTGACAACTGCAGACTCAAGAGACAAGGAAAAAATGAACACTTTTGAAAATATACTCACTTGTGAGAGTCATTTAGACATCTAGCCAGCCACTTCACAAGCCACTGATAATATTTCACGAAGAAATAATTTAACAAGATACTTAAGAGGCTGTGTCCAGAAACTGAGTGCTAGATGGGACACCTGTCCAAGTCTGCTCAGATCCTTGCTATCACAGGTGACGACAAAATATGACTCCCTTCCCTAAATTAAGTTTGAGTTTAGTCTGAGCTATGATATGTAGAGTACAAGAAATCATGACCTCACTGTAGGGGCTGGCCTGGAAAGCCAGGGCCAAGACGCTTCTGGCTGCTGGCACATCTCCTGCCGGCCACTTAGATTTAGCTCCCATGAGCCACAGCACTTCTGCTTTGGGATGGTGAGCAATGGCTCTCTGCAAAAGAGCCTCCAAGGATTCTCTGGTTCCACAGTTTCAAAATAGGCTGCTTGCAGCCACACACTCTTCTTGCTTGGGAAAACTTGCAAGGAATAGGCATAAATGGCTCAGGTACAATCCAGAGCACTATGAGCAACACAACGGTCTGCATCTTCCATCCAGGTTGTTTTTGATCTTCTTCGATCCCAATCCCAATCACAGCTCTCATGATTGCCTGGCATGTGGCCACACTTCCAGCTTTATCAAATTGCTCCACATCTTGTATCTGGTGCCACTAACAGAGTCTGACACCTGGCTTAGCCTCATATCCATCAAGGTGATCCTGGCTTGGCAAATCTTTCTCATATCCAATTCACTTGTCCCAAGTGTCACCAAGCCTGGTGTAATTCCTCCTGGATATGGTGTATTCATTCCGCCTGGATATAGACTATTCAATCCACCAAACCGTGTCTGGTGTGGGTCCACAGAAGTATGATTCTTCCCTGAATGTAAATGCTTTGCAAAGAAGCTGTCAGGGACAGGAGTCAGCTTCTCGTACTGAGGATTCCTCTGATGCTTGTTCCTTGCACCACCAACCCCTGGAATACTCATCCACTCTCCTCAGTTACCTCCGCTAACTTCTGTTTCAAGTCTGAGAACTGCTGATGAATTTTAGGTTGTTCCAAATGGTATTTTCCTATTTCCTCTTTTTCCTGTTGTTCCCTTCATTCTTTTCTGCATTCACCCATCCTCTTATCCACAGCTGCATCAACAGCATCTGCTTCCTCATCATCTTTTTCATGGGGACCACTTGAGAACAGGGTACCAGCGTAGCCATCGAAATCATCATAACTGGTGTCATTCAAGTTCTCATCTTCATCATTCACTGTCTGGTTCTGCTTCATCTGGTCCCCCACAGTTCTCTTCCCCAGGGCGTGGTGGTCATCCCAGCATCACGGGCAGGGCCGATGTCAGAGCAGGTGGTGAAGCCTGTGGCTCCATGTTCCAGCCCCAGCACGTAGCCCAGGAGCGTGGGCATGCCCAGGAACAGCTCCTTCTTGTGGCGGTGGTGTCCCCAGCCCCCAGAGTGGCCAGTTTATATACGGTCAGATTCAGGCAGGAATGTCCAGTACCTCCCCCAGAGTGGGGAATTTCACAATGGAATTATGTAATCCTATGAGTCATAGGATATTTTGGGAAGTCCTTGGTGGCCTAGGTCATCACAGACACCCAGTGAGGTTGTTGAGCCATTACGGCCCATTGGCAAAGAGGACTCCCTTAGGCTGGGTGTGGTTATCATGGCTGAGTCAATTTGTGAGACAAAGAAACACTACCCTGCAGCCCAGGGTTTGCCTCTTTCCCTTACCAAACAAACACCCAGCTTGCAGGCTGAGGGCTGGCTGTGCACTGGGCTGCTGTTGAAAACGACCCCCCATTAACAGTTCATCAGGAATAACGTAGATGGCAATAGAATGCACAGTTTGGTTACACCCCACATTGTAACCCAGGACACCCACAGAGCTGACAATACTCATGTTTGCAATCCAAAAACCAATAAATAAATAAAAAACCTAACCAGGAATGGATAGTAATATTTCTGTGACACAAATTTTAATGATGAATACTAGAGACAGAGTTTACAAAGTTTTTCTTTAGAGACAATTATAAAGAATTAACAATAGCTTTTAACATCTACCAGTATAAATCCCAGGCATGAATCCCAGAAGTTTCATTTTTGAGTTACGTATATTGGTACACCTGATCTCATAGAAGGACAAAGCTCAGTGATATCCTATTTCAAAGTCATCCACAGTATTTTAACTAGGAAAAGAAAGCTTTCTAGAAATTAATTTAAACTTAACACAAAATGGTGCGTTCACCTTCATCTCTTTCTTAAGTTTAAATATGTCGTGCACCAAAATTCTCATATTCTTTGAAACCACTGGATTTTAGCCATTTTCACCCTGAGATACATGAAAGGCTTTGATTTTGGGTCTGTATTGGGACCAGTGTTATTTAATATCTTCACTAATGACACAGATGAAGGGATCAAGTGTACCCCTAGCAAATTTGCAGATGACACCAAGGTGAGTGGTGCAGCTGACACATCTGAAGGGCAGGATGTCATCCAGAGGGACCTGGACAAGCTCGAGAAGTGGCCCATGGGAATCTCGTGAGATTCAACAAGACCAAGTGCAAGGTGCTGCACCTGGGCTGGGGTAAGCCCCAGTATCCATACAGGCTGGGGGATGAAGGGATTGAGAGCAGCCCTGCCCAGAAGGACCTGGGGGTGCTGGTGGGTGAGAGGCTGGACACGACCCAGCCATGAGCACTCACAGCCCAGAGAGCCAAACGTGTCCTGGGCTGCACCAAAAGCAGCGTGGGCAGCAGGGGAGGGAGGGGATTCTGCCCCTCTGCTCTGCTCTTGTGAGACTCCACCTGGAACCCTGCATCCAACTCTGAGGTGCCCAGCACAGGAAGGACATGAACTGTGTCTTTTCTGTTTTATAAGGCTTAATATTTAATATATTTATAAAAACAGTATTTCTGCAATAACCTCATGGCGGTTATGGTTTTGTTCTCCTTTCTTTTCCTATTTGTTTCTGAAGGTTTACCTGTTTTTCAGAGTACTGCTGAACACCTCATCACTATTCACACCATCGTCCAATGACCCTATAATTCTTATCCAGAATAATGTAATTTGTTTAGACTCATCATTACACATGCATAGCTGCAGTTAAGTTCTTCATATGCATTAGTTTATATATATCAGCATGAAATACCCTTATCATTTTATCATCCAAATAGTCTATATTGCAAAATCCCTGGGCAACTTTTGGCAGTTCAACTGAGTAACTTTTTTTAATACATCAATTTTTCATCCCTCTTCCACGTCTTTATCTCCTATCTGGAGGGTTAGTCGTCATTCCCCTCTCAGTTTCAAAAATGGATATTTTACCAGTTCTGCATGGCATACACAGCACACGTGTCAGATGTATAACCATCACACAAATCACAATGACTGGAAAATCTGATGATAGCAAAACACTGGGTTAGATGGTGGCATGACATGAGATTAAATAAGTGGCTAACAAACTAAATAGAAATACTCAAGTAACACCTGATGTAAGAATATTGTTGGTTCTCACGATGAAATATGAGAAGCAGCTGTGAGAACCAGCTCCCCTCCTTCCAGCTCTATTTGTCTAAAAGGCTGCACTACCTAATGGACAAGAGTTTCACTGCAGTCAACCACACTTTTGTTCTTTACTAATTAAATTGGCATAGAATGATCAGTAGAAAGGCATGTCAAATCTCAAACTGCTGCAATGCTGAGTCAAGTACTCACAAGGAAACAAGCAGCTGAAGTGCAAGTATTGCACCAATATTCATCTGTTCTTTGGTTAAACACAAAGGGTTGGTTTTGACCTACAAAACCCTTTACTGTCTGGGTCACTACCCCCTTCCAGACTGCTTTTCTTGCCCTCTTTTATCTCAGTAATTCAGACAAGAAGGTAGCATTCACCTGGGCATTCTCACTGAAGAGCACTTCAGTCCAGAAGCTGATAAAGCTTTAATGCATGTTGAGCAGCTTATCTATTTTCCCAGGACTTCTTAGGTGAGAAATAGAAAGCATCTCAGGAGGAGTGAATGAGCTGCTGAAGATAAAAAACTTCAGAAAGGACACTAGAAAAAAGCCTCTTCCACATACTATTAAAAACACTTGTATTAAATATAGTTAGTGGTAGCACAGCTACTGCAGCTTAAATGTTCACAGAGCACCCATCCTCACAGTGTATTTCAACTAAGCAGTTATTTTCCTCACCAGACCACCTCTTTTCATACCTCTAGAGCTGAACCCCATTACAGTATGATCTAAAATAGATTTCCTATTGTCCTACGATCTTATTAAGTAGAAGAACATGGATTTGCACGTGATGGAGCACAGTGGCTACAGAGGGCTGGGACAAATTTATACATCAAGAGATTTATTCAAGAGCATATACGTGGCCTTTAAAAAAAATTCAAGAAGCCTCCAAGTTTTAATAATTTTAAAAGGAGCAAAATCCCAATTTCAGAGGTGGGAAAGAATTTTCCTTGTTTCAGATTTTCATTAATTTCTTGAAAGGAAAATTTAAGGAAACACGCTGTTTCAGTCTAACAAATTCAAATTCAAATGAAACTTTCTTTGGTTACATGACATGGAAAAAAATATACTAATTAATTTATCTAGGTCATGTCTATCTCTCTTGTATCAAGCTGAAGAATCCTATTACATGAGGAAAGAAAAATTAAGGTCTATGACAAAAAAGGGGAATGATTCCATAGAAGTGACAGGTTGAAGGCTGTGAATGGACATCTTCTTCCACTTAAGTCACCGCTATAGGATTTACAACACAATGTTTCAAACCAAAAACTCTACAAAACACTGAACATTTAGTTTTCCATGAGAGCTCTCTGTAATATTGAGGTGTGGGAGGGGTGTGCCTCCAAACAGCAAGAGAAATTTGGATAGGGGTGGCCTCCAAAATGAGGGGCTCATCACCTTTCCAGGGTTTGAGGCAAGGCTGACTGGCTGGAATTTCCCTGCATCCTCCTTGTTGCCCCTTCCAAAGGTCTGGATGATGTTTGCTTTCTTGCACTCTCTTGAGTGGATTATCATGACCTTTCAAAGATGATCATGAGCATCCTCCCTATGATGTCCAGCAGCTCTCTCTTCCATTCGTGGGTGCATTAAACCCACTTGAAAAATATTCTGGGGAAAAAAACAAATCTGGTACTATATTTAATTTCTGACTGATTTAGCAGATGGCAACTACGAAAATTTTTCTTACTGTACCATAAAACAAGGTCAAATGCTCTTAAAGCAATAATTCTCACAATCTAGGATGTTCCATGACTATCTACACACAGTTAAAATTAAAATAATATATTGTTTCAGGTATTTTCTTAAGAGAAATATTACCTTTTTTTCTAGAACAGAACAATAAATTCTCAAAAAACAAGACAACATGAGCTATACAGTTCATGGGCAAAACTATGTAGCAGTGAACTCACTTTCTAAGAAACTTCTTGTATTAAGCAGAGTCACCGATATTTGATTATTCTGTTGTTCTTCCAAATAGTAAGAGGTCTTCTTAACTGATACTTAAAAATAAAATTAGCATTGCCCTAGCTACTTAGTCATTAAAATAGGTCTTCACTCTACTAGACTCTTATTAGACAGAGAATCTTTTTTTTTGTTCACAAAACCCCTTATAGCATCAGGAGCAAAACAAAAGTTCTACCATAAAAACCAATAGTGCATTTAATTATGAGAAGTAAGTGAAAAAAAGAGGTCTAGAACAGGAGAAGCATCAAAACATATAAATTATTATTCCCCTGGAGTATTTCAAGGACAAACTGCAACCTAAAGTTTAACTGAGAAAAGGTTTGAAGGCCTCAGAAATGTAAATGCTGCAGAACACCTCTTTTGAGGTGTGATTCCCAACAGAAGTGGGAGAGCCTTTATGCATAAGGTACTTCAGCATAAAATTATGGTTGCTGTCTGACAAAATTTAACAAAAATTACTGAAAAATCCTTAAATGCTTTTAGAACTTATCATATTGAGGGCTTATATGTCTAACAGAATATCTGTCTGTCCTCAGAAAAGGTTGCAGAAATAATTTAAAATGTAAAAAGACAGTACTAGCAGAAACAATTACTACAGCAATAAAAATTCAGGCAAGAAGAATTCAAAGATTCCACTGAAGCCACAGTGGTATAAAAAACCCAACAAAAGATCATTTTAAAATGTCTTATGGCTGCCTTTGAATTTCATATGCCAAACACAGATCTGACACTTCCAAAATAAATAGTTCCTATTTGAAATGTTGCAATAAGAATACACATCTTATACTCTACACTTATACCAGAGGTGTCCATATTCCTGGGGAGTCTAATTAACCTCTGTGTAACCAGTATGTTGAGAGATGAACACACAAAAGGCTGGTTGTTCTATAACTACCCATGACAGCATGAACCACCAACTACAATACATGCACAGATGGCTAATTGGTTTTATCACAGTTTTCACAAGCCTAGGAAGGGGGACACCACCTTTCCCACTTTCTCTGACTGTTAGCACCAGCAGCACAGAACCAATTCATGCACTGAGGCCCCTCAGGTCTTGTTGCCCTACTTGGTCAAACAAAAAATTTAAAAATGTGTTGCAATTTACATGATATGCTCAACACCCCTGATTAAATTTCATATAGGTCTTCACTACATGCACTGATTTCATCTCTTAGTTACTTACAAAATGCTAAGAAGATTATCACATAAATGACAAATTCTAAACATTTCAGAACAAGAACAAAGTTTATGAGACTCACAATCAAGTTGTCAGGAATGGCAACATTGAAACCTCAGTCTTCAAAGCTAAAGGTAAATTTTAACAGGGCATTTTGGTTCAAATCTATTCTATGTGATATTACTTCTTCCTCTAAATACCTGATGATATAGATCTCAGCTATATTGTTAACAGGAGGACTAGATGACAGGCTTCTGTAACTAAGTTCAAACAGGACAGCAGTACCCACTTCCATCCCAAAATCAGCTGTGTGTAAGTTCTGTGTATCAGTAAGTTTCACACCTATTTGCTGAAACAGAACAGGAAGAATGAGGACTCCACAGAGAGATCCAAATTCCCAAAAGGACTTCCAAATATTAGAGATCATCTCCCACAGCCCTAGACTCTTCCCCATCTCCCTAAAACCTGCTGCTGATACTGCCTTTGCTCCCAGCCCTCCATGCCCACTCTTATGCTTTTACCCTCCATACATACCCATACACACCAATGTGCTATTCCAATGAATCCTCCAAATTCCCTATTAGGCTCCTTTTTCTTGGAGGATATTTCATTGTCTATGTTTCATATATTAGAAGCACTGAATATATTCAGGGGAAAACCAGCATCCTTTCCCTCACAGTCTCCAGGCACCTCTGGTTATCACCTGAATCCTGAGGGGATATGCCCAGGAGCAGTCTGACTCTGTCCCTTGCCAGATGGAAGTTCCTTTTTGTGCTTTAGCACATGCACAGGTAGGTTAGCACAGGCCCTTTTTGTGACTACAGGGTGCTTTTACAATAGGAAATCCTAGAAAAGTTCGGTTATGCTTTTAAAAGTCTCTAATATGCATTAATTGAGAGCATTTTCAGCACGGAAATTTTAGGAAAAGCTGGATAAAGTGGCAGAAGCAGAAGAAATATCTTGGGAACAAAGTTTAGCCCTTTCCAGACTTGAAGCATTAGAGAAAATGAGGATGTGTAATTTTGAAAACTACTAAACATTCCTACAACCTCCTTAACTTTCCTGAAAATTGGCACCTGCGAAGTGATGCTGCAAACATTGTGGCTTGCAGAATGCACATGCTATCAAGACAGAAGATGAATAGTTCTGTTTGCCTCAACATGGATTCTGGGATGTACCTGTATTCCTTCATGAATGTGAAGAGAAAGCAAGCACAATAATTTTGAATTTTTTTCAGCATAAAGAATAAAGGCTGCCCTCCATCTCATCCTCAAAAGTTTATGCTCATTTCTAGGCTGGGGTATTTCTGCTTCATACAGGCACTGAAATGAAAATGACTCAATTTTTTGATAGGCCTTCTTATTGACCATGTATTTTTTAAAAAACAGCTGGCAATTAGGGGTCAAGCAATTCAAATCTATCTTTAAAAAGTACAGCTTAATAATGTTGGCTCACTGAGGACTGCTTAATAATAAGATCGCCAGCAAAGGCTGCCAGTAGTATTTACAGAGTTCTGAAATAAATTCTTGTCCTATACTGGAATAATTAGGCTATCCTTTTCTTATCCTTGTTCTTCCCTGCTAGTAGCAGATGTCTTATCACTAAACAAATGAAACACTTTTTGCAGACACATCATTCCAAGGGTCATGCCAGGCCAGAGCACTGCCACTTCCCAAACCATTTCAATGTAGATGAAGAAGTTAGAAATGCTCTTTCACAAGACAGGGGGAGTTTAGTACATGGGTGCATGTACCAGCCTGGGAAATACAAGTTTCCAAGTTGGTATGTTGTTTTATATGATCTCAAACTTTAAGGGGTTTGGACCTGGGATTTGCTTGTGCTAAATTAATATTTTAGCCTCTCCTCTGACTCTGCCAACTGCATTCCCCTAAAGCTCAACTTTTGAGAGAGCAGGGGGCAAGCTATCATGGAATATTAAACTGCATAATATGGCATAAACAGTAGCAAACAACAGACCAAGTGCATCCCTGAGGTCACTTTCAAGAAATATTCATTTACATTTTTTAATTGCTGCTTTTCATTTCAAACCCAGGTAATATAAACGTCATTAAGCCTGACCTTATCAAGCAGATGTTCTTTAACCAAAATCTGAAGTTAAACAATGAATACCAATTAAAGGTACATTTCCATACAATGCACTAGGAAGCCTGTATATTAGTACTAGAACAAAACATCTAACAGGAGATTTCTAAAAACACAAGTAAAAACCAGACAAAATTTAAAAACCCACCTTATTATGTAAGCATAAAGTTAAAATCCCACAAACCCAGCTCTCCCTTTAGCAAAGGCCAATCCATGAAGACACATGGAACAGAACCATTAATAAACACATAGTGTGAAAAAAAAGACCACCACAAAATAAAGCCAACCCTCGAAAAAACAACGAAAAAACCCCCAAAACAAACACACAATAATTTATATTGGAAGTGCTACATGCATTCCCTGAATCACACATTACATAGAACTGGCACACTTTAATTCATTTAAATCCTTTCTGAACTAACCCAGATGTTAATGTAAGTTTGGCATAAGTCCAACTAACATATTAATATGGAAAAAAAATTGTGACTACTCTTTGTTCTTAAAGTAAGCAATTACAGGTAGAAAAAAGGTAAGGTGGTGCACAGTTACCTGTTAATTTGCACTGCAATGTGTGGTTTTACCATAATAAAGTAAATTTAGAGCAGAACCAAGTAGTAGAAACAGGGCTTTTCCTTAGACTGTCTCATGAAGGCCTTTATACTTAAAACATCAGAAATAAAGTGCTCTTTCACAAAAAGGTGCCAGATTTTAGTCTTGGCAAAGGTTCATTTCATTGTTTTTGACCAAAAGGCTAAAAAAACCACACCAATCCAAAAAACATATTAGAAAGGACAAAACTTCTTTGTGCTATGGGAGCAAAGGAATGCAAGCAATACTGAATAGCTTTTGTCTGACTTCATCTTTGTATTTTCAAGGCCATCCTCCCTAAAACCCTAACATCTGAATATCTTCAAGATGTGCTAAAAAATCTCTCTTCAAAATCCACTGAGAAAAATACTAATTTCCTTCTCCTCAGATGGAAAATTAAGGCTCAGATGTTTAATTACTTGCCAAAAGCATCACAGCACTTTCTCTGCCAGAAGAAACAGTATTTCAATACAGGTTGGTTCTGAGGTTAAAAGTACTGTGAAATCTAATGCATTCATTTAGTCCTGGCCTTTTATACAAATTTTATTCTGCTATTAAGTTGTCAAATTCCAATGAGAAGATTTCCTTCAATGTCACCTTAATGTCTTCCACTCAAAAGAACAACCTTAGAGTTTTAAGGTTTGCTATTAAACTATTACTTTGGCTTAACACCAGTATCAACAATTAGTATTAAAGACATGAAATAAAATTAGATCAGAGGCACTGGGCACTATACCATAAACATGTCATTTTTGTTCCCTCCTTTCACATCTTCCTTCTAAAAACATTGCCTTCACTCACTGTAATCAATATATTAAGATATGCTTCTGCCATAACATTCACCCTAAAAAAGAAATTATATTTCTTAGTGAGTTGCTGAACCACAACTGACTGCAAAGCAGCCATGACTACAGAACACCTGCAATATTTTAAATTCCATAGAATTCACTCATGCCAGAACTGGAGCAAACACTTCAAACAAAACGTTCTGTAATTCACTCAACTTAATGAGAAAAGTAGTGCCATTATGGAAATGCATGGACATTGCATTTAGTGCAGGGTCAGTCAGCAGTGCTTCATCTCCATAATGTCTTGGGTCCTTGCAGGCATTTATAAAACACATTTCATATAGAGGATTTTTTTTAAATTTGTACCAGAAAAATTTCAGTTGTGATTTAGAACAAAAATACAGAAAGCAGCTTCTTAAATTTAACTCAGTCTGTGAGCTTCCTGGATCCCTACTCATATGCATCCCTAGCTGGACACTGCTACAGACTCACACTCACTGACACTTGCAGACCACCACACACCCAGCCAGCTCAGAGGCTCACACTACCCTGGTTCCACACCATCTTACACTCCGTGTCACCTGTGCTCGCTGACCCAACCACCAATCGCTCCAAAAGTGCTTGAGCACATTTTGCATGTGTGATACCAAAATGCTTCTGAAGCAGTTTTAGGGTGGGCAGTTCTTAGTATGGCCTCCTAAACTTAAGCATTATAATCAACACCCAACAGTCACTCAAATTTAAACAATTTCAACTTTAATTCCTAGCCTCTATCATATTTCACGTTAAACATGTTATGATAAAAACCTTTTTTCTATCTGGTCTCAGAACTAACACTGCCCTTTCTCCCAAAATTTTCAGTAGAACATGAGCATTGCCTGACTTCAGGTCACCAAAAATTTAGCTTAGACTTCATAAGTAGCCACTGCAGGAAAAGATCTCCAAAGAAAGGTGCTGCTGAATCCAGATATAAGTAATATTTTCATGGTTACTCATGACAGTCAGAGATCAGCAGAAATGCATTGCATTGAGCTCCCAAGAATTAGCATTAGTGGATCACCATTAATACAGGCAATAAATTTGCAAAATGTAATGAGGTTTCAGAAGACAAATAGGAAGGTCAATGCACATGACTCCAGGCTTTGTTTCACCTCCCTCACAACTGTGAAAGTCATAACTTTACTTAACAGTGTGCATTTTATATAACCTGCATGGTAGATGCAGTTCTTAGGGAGCAGAGGGTTGTGTTTTCTTTTTTTTAAATTGTTTTTATTTATGTAGGGTTTCTTGTTTTTACACAAACAGAAAACACAGATCACACACCGTTACATAAGAAACAAAAAAGGTCATCATGGGAAAACATTTTGCAATAAGTACATGATTTTGTTGAGAAATGGCAGCATTGAATTAATATAATTAAAACTGTTTTCTTTATTTTGCGCTATAAAAAGAAAATCAACTCCAAATGCAAATTTGGTGACCTGTTCTCAGACCCATCAGCCTTCCTTGATGAGCTGTTAGTCCTCAACTAGACCTCTATTTACAGAACATTGTTAGATTTAAGATTTAAGCCCATAATCTCTATGTAGGATTTTCTGCCTTCAATAATACAAGCCACTGACAAATACAGAAGTTTGTCCTTCTTATTTCCATAGAAAATGAACTATAATTATCCCTTTTACTCAAGCAGAAAAACTTATTTTAGACCTTATAGCAAGTTTGTGCCAAAGGATTGTCCTTAAATGGCTACATAGTATCAGCTGGTAATAAAAGAACTGGTTTTGACAAACTGGAAGTGTATTAAGTTTGCAATTTCTTTAAAGCAAGAACTAGACAATGATGAGCCTCAGCAATTACGTATGTATTCATACTTTCAATTTACCGTTTAGTATTAAAAACTGAGCAATTGAGGTCTATTAAATAGATATTATTTCCACATCATTTGTCTTAAGCAACATTTAGAAGGAAACTGGAACTGAAATGGATTGATACCATGATTTAAGATGTTTGAGTAAATAAAACCATTTTAAGTAGCAGACAGGAAAAAACCACAAAAATATATTTCATCTTTTAACAAGTACATTATTGTCTGCAGTTATTAGAAATCAGAAAAGCTCCTCATTGTTATTTTTTGGTGATTGAAGAACTGGTAAGTGTCATCGCTCCAGCCTCATATTCGCAGATACACTGAAGATGACAACAAAGTATCCTGATTTTCAGCTACCAGCTAGCTTCCAGTCTCTGAATGAACTAGTTCTTGAATTTAAAAAAAAAATTGTTGAAAATTTTAATTCTGCATAAATAATTATTACTGTCAAAAATTGATTTAACATTCAATAAGTTAGCAGTCTGGCTTGAAACTTCAGCAGAAGAGTATTTCTTACCCCGCCCAATTAAACCTCCAGCTTTTTTTTTTTTTCCCAGTCAAAACTATTCTGAATCATAGTGCTTTAAATGTTGTCATAACATTTAAAAAATTTAAAACTTGGAATTTTTTTTCACTTGTTTTTCTTTCAAATGCTTTTCTATCATCCTATCTATCTGCATAATGGTAAATCAGTTTAGTTGTATAAGAACATACGTAAAATACTTTTCCATGCATGTCTGGATGTCATCAAAAATACAGAGAAAATCTTCTTCTGTTCCACTGATTCCACTGTAGTGCCAAATAAGCTACATTCTGCATTAGTCTATTTGTCGTATCAGAGCTTACAGTTAAAACATTAGCTCCATTTTTCATAATCAGTTAATAATGGAAGGATAGAAATACTTCCTCTAACCATTGCACCTAGACAAGTGTTTACACCCCAATCTGACTCTGAAGCCCCTCTGTCCCTGCTCAGTGCTGCCAACTGCTCTCCGGCAGCGCTCCAGCTGCTTCCCCGATGCACAGCTGGCGCAGTCAAAACCCTCTGCTTGCATTTTCCCCACTCAAATGGCTGCCATCCCACTGGATTAGGCTGCTCCTGGGCACAGAGCAGACAGGAATTTTTCAAAGACCTGATAGTCACCTTCCAAATCACTGATTCAAGTCACTTATCTAGTCTCCTGCTCAGAAGCATGTTTTTGAGATCCATCATTTGACACAGCGTACCGCAAGAAAACCACAACAAACTGGGAACGCTTATTTATTTAAATGGACTAACATATCACAAGAGCTGTCTGCATTAGCCTGTAACATGGGGAAATGGATGGAAATAAAACTAGCAAAAAAAAGCAGGACAGATTAAAAAGGGTTGAAGCAATTTTAGCAGATGTTTACAAAGGGAAAGCTCAAGGGACACAAGCAGTGAAGGTAAACATGTCAAAAATAATAATAAAAAAAGAAGTAAATTTTAGAAAGTAAGGCAACACTTTTGACAAGGAAAGGACTGATAGACAGATGCAATCAGGTTCTGCAGACCTCTGAAGGTAAGACTCTGAGGTTTAAGGTAAAGCAGAAATAAGAAGGCTTTATCCTAAAACACACCCAATGCCAATCTCTTTGTTTCACTTAAGAAAGATGCTGCAGTGTTGTACCAGAGAAATCAGAGCTCAGCACCATATATATGGACCCTCTTCATCTCTTAAGCAAGGCTTAAAAGACTTCAAAACGGCCTAATTCACGTAAAGGTGACATTATCAGCCATTAGACAAAAGCCTGAGTTTAAAGCATGCAGACTGCTGGAAAAAAAACATCACCTGCCACAGAACACTACCACACAAGGAAATTTCATCTTTAGGTAAATTGTGGACACCTACTTTTCCATTATTTTTCTGAGTAATGGAAAGGGAAAACAAGGAATATTAAGCTTCTTTCCTTCATGAATATATTTAAGAGTCATTCTTCAATAGACAATTTAACATACTATATTCTGAAGCTCTACGGTATTTGTTTTAAGTGGATTTAGCATGCAGAAGGGCCTTGCTGTGGATGTCAAAGAGGTTTTAACCTGCATGAAAACAAGCTAGAAAGTCACTGTGGCCACAAAAAACTAGCAGCAAAGAAACTGTTCATATAAAAGGCCTGGAGGTTTTCCACATTCATATATCAAAATTACCACTTTATACCATTCCCTGATAGTTAAAAGCTGAGTATGACATGCTGCAAACACTTCAACAAAATGCATTCTAAACACTTATCGTTTCTATCATGTAACAGAGAACTGAAGAAGAAAAATACACTTTTTACTGATACATAGCCTTTAAAGAAGTCAGCCATTTGCAAAATAAATTTTGGCAAGTATAATACCACCTAGAAGGCAAAATATTTGCCTAAATACAGTACCTAATAGATTTTTATCCAATAGGAATAAAATATATTTTTCTTCTAAATTCTCCCAAGTTGCTCCACAGATCTTTCTTGAAATAGTTTTTGTATGTGGCATGGATTGAAAAATAATTTTTTTACCCATAAGGAACTTGACTGGTTCCTGCAGGTATGAGAGAACCAATTAGCTGGCTAGTTCTAAGATGGACACTCTGTTCAGCCACTTAAAAAGCTGAATACACCTCTGTGATTCACATTTAAGAAAGGAGAAGTCCGAGAGTCACTCTCTTACTTTCGGCTTCCAAAGATGTAACAAGAGCCCCACACGGCCTGGTGGGGCTGGCCTGGGCCGGGCCGGGCCAGGCCCTCTCGATCGGGCCCTGCCAGCTCCGCAGGGCTGGGCTGGGCCAGGCTGGGCCCACTCGGCCAGGCCAGGCGCGGCTGAGATCCTGCCCCAGCTGAATCCTGGCCTGGCTGCTGAGATCCTGTCACAGCTGAATCCTGGCCTGGCTGCTGAGATCCTGCAGCCTCTGCCTCCCCCTCTCGCCAGGAAAAGTTTGCAGCAGTTTCGGCCGCTGCCCAGCAGAGATCGTGTGATCAACAGCAGAGCCCAGGAGAGATCACAACTCTCTCAGTGCACAGATAAAACTTACAGACATCAATCCTCTCTGAGGAAGAGAAAAAGTGAGGAGAAGAAATCAACATGAGACCCTGAGGTCAGTGAAGAAGAAGCCAGAGCCCAGAGGGAGGAGAAAGAGGAGATGCTTTAAGCTGAAATTCTTTTGTAAGGCCATGGTGATGGACTATGATATATTAGACTGTTCCTTGTAACTCATGAATGCAATTGGGGGGACGCAATGTTCTAACCTAGCTTCCACCAAGGTGGGGTTCTGTGGTCCCCATGTCACGCCGGTAGTAGGGGTGGATTCTGTTCCCCCATGTCTCGATGGGATTGATGTGCGCTGCACACCACTGTCAACTAAGGCCTCAACCCTTTGCTTTTCTACCAGAACAGCTCATCCTTAAAATAGTACCCCAGGAGACAGAGATGAGCCCTCAAAAGCAGTTGCGGGAAGAACTGTGTGTCGAGGGAAGGGACTTTCATACTGCAAACAGATTTCCTTTCAAGGCGGCTGATTTACTGTAATATTGGAGCCACGAGAGAACTGTGTTCTTGTGGAAAAGTCTCCATAGCATGGCAAGAGAGACTTCTCTCCCTAACTGAACTGAAGAAAGACTATTTTAAACGTGGTAAACTGACTGAAAGTCTCATGTTTTGTTTCTTTACATTTTTAGTGGAAAGAACAGAGGAAGCTGGGGGGAGGAGGAGTGTCTGAAGGTTTTATTCTAGTTCTTACTTTTCTTTTTCGTTCTGTTAATAAAACTGTCTTTATACCTTTTAAGGTTTTGAGCCTGCTTTGCATTTCTCCTAATCCTTATCTCACAACAGAAAATGAGTAAATAAGTTTAGTGGGTGCAGTGGTGTTCGGCCAGAGTGCTCAACCCACTACATTAAATTAGTGCCCCGTGTGAAGGGGCAAACTGAAACCACTACATTGTGATATATTATTATGAAACAACTTTCATTTTTACATCAATCACACAGCAGGCAATATTTTAAGAGTGCCCAATATAAAGCTTACTTAATCACCTAATTTCCAGCTGCACTCCTACAATACATCATTTATCCCAGTGGAAATCAGTATCACTGAACTGTCTATAATATTACTATAAAAATTACTTATTCTCTGAAGTAAGCACAGGAAAAGGAGTTATGAATATAATGTATTATTTGCTTACTATCTGTATATAAGGCCCTCTACACACATGCCTGTATTGCACATAGATGGAAGGATGCAGTATGTGTACACACCACAAAATAAGGCTACATAAAGTTGAGGCTACATAAGCCTGCACATTCAAGTATCATTTATCATTTATCAGTACCACATCTGCTTCTCAGAATAGTGACCACGCTCTTGTTGAAGTCCCACCACGCCATTTTATGAGCTAATAAATCTGAAATAGCACAATGTATTCCCAGCTATTTATAACAAAAGGACATTCCAGTTTTCTTATTTTTATTTTATTCCACACATACATAACTATTAGTGCTCCTTATCAGAGGCATGAAAACGTGGTTCTGAACACGAAGCACCCAAGGGTGGGCTGGGGAGCAGCATGCATGGAGACAGCCCCCACCCAGCTCCTTGAGCAGGGCTGCTCCTCTGTTCCACCACCATGAGGCTCACCTGCATCATCAGGGCAGCTGATCATCCAACCAGACCAGTCACAGGCAAATGGTTACAGACACCCTCCCCACACAGAGCAGAGATGGGAATGGTTTGTGTAATGACAAATCTATGTGTCTTGCACAGACCCAACCCAAAATGCCAACCTTTCCGTTTTTGTGCAATACTCAAAGAGCCTTTTGTGGAATACCTGAAAGCCACTGCTCATATTAGTCAAAACAGAGATTAAGATCTCAAAAAATATTTGCTCAGGCATTCCAGAATCCTGCCCCAGAGTCTAGTATGAGCAGCAGGGTCAGTGAAGCAAGTGTTCAGCCAAATGAGTAATGCTTGGAGTCAAGAAAACAGCTGGGCAGACACAGATGTTATCTAGGTTGCTCTTTTAGACAAAAAAACATTAAGGGCTCTGATTCATACTTTGCAATAATCTCTGTCAGAACACCAGCTACTGGTGCTGAAGATCCAGGTGACGCTAGAGAGATCAGACAGCAAGGAAAAAAATCCAGCACACACAATTATTTTCAAAGGCATATAGACCTTTGATATTAGGCATTTATGTAACAGCTTCTCCACCAAAAATAAAGTCAGCACCATTTTTCCCAGAATCTTGGCCAACCTCTCCTCCAAGGACAAGAACAGGGAATGCCGTCAAACACTGAACCCCACAATCTTCCTTAGTACTATGATCCTGCATTAGCACTTGGCATCCTCATCTAAACAGTTCATGGCAAGCAACAGCGCCTCTGACAAACCCTGGCTAAAGGGAAAAGACTGAGGTATGCTGCAAAACAATACCTGAAGTTTCTAGGTAATAACGTGGTTAGATGCATAAGCAGGTTATCAACTGTGTTACAAATGTGGAAGTGCCTTCACTGTACTTGAAAACACCATACTAAAAGTAAAATTCATTTTCTATAGGGAGCAGAACATCAGGGGAAAAAAACACACCTGAAAGAAACTAAAAATATTTTAGCTTCAAGAAGAAATAATGAAAAGATATTTTTTCTCTTTCAAGCATTTCCAGACAGCCTGAAGTAAGAATTCAGGCTTGCAAAGTAGACAACTAAATGCTGACATGTTCCTGAAGTAGCTTTTGGGTGACATGACAATCCCTTAGAAAAGGAAATTCCAAAAGGTCCCTGATGACCAAAGATTGTTGTGTCCTTCTTCAGAAAAAGATCAAAAGAACAATCAAGGAATTACAAACTAATCACCTTCACTTAGGTCCTTGGGAAAATCATGGAGCAAATGTGCTTCTCTTGAAAGACATTTCCAGGCACAAAAATTAGGTGGTGACTGGCAACAAATGGCCTGGATTTAGCAGGGGTAAATCTTGCCTGAATAATCAAATTGTTTTCTCTGCTACAAATCTTGACTGGATTTCTGGACAACATGAGAGTGATGAACATCACTCACTTTAACTAGGTTTTGACAGTCTCACACAGCATTCCTGTGTTGAAGTTAAGATGTTAAATTCTGGATGGGTAGACGACTAGCTGGGCTAAAAAAAGTCCAGGTAACTGTGCCAATGGGTTGTACTGGACCTGCAGGCTGGTAACAAATGAGGTACTGCAGGGGCCCACCTGGGGACATGCCCTGTTTAATAGCCCTATCAACAACCTGGAGGAGATGAGGGAGTGCACTCTCTGCAGCCAGTGGGGTGGGTGGGACCTTGATATCCAGGGCTGCTTTCCAGAAAGACCTGCATGGGTTGGAGAAATGTCCTGATGGGAAATTCATGTTGTTCAACAAGGACATACAAAAGTTAAGCATCTAGGAGTAAAATCCTCTCCTTCCAACACTGTGGATGAGTGAATGGGGCAGATCTGCACACACAATCCTGGGGAGGGTGACAGACAAGCTGCACAAGAGCCCCACGACCACAGCAGCAGTGAGGGTCAGCAGCTGGAACATGAGCCAGGGAAGTGACCCACCACCTCTGCTCACATCTGCATTACTGAGACCAGTTTGGGGCCCTTCAGTACCAGCACTGACAAACCTGTGAGTTCAATGGAGAGCACCCTAGGTTGGGGGCTAGAGAACTTGTCCTGTGAAGGGGGTGTGGAGGTCCAAGGTTTGGTTAGCCTGGAGACGAGACATTTTCAAGAGAATACAACAGCAGCTCCCCAGTACCCAGTGTCTACAGGGAGGTTGTGAAAAGACTTATGAGCTCCTTATGATAGCATATAGTGGGACGAAAAGAAACAAGAAGCCGAAACTGAAAAAGAGGACATAAGGAGAAACTTTTAAACCCTGCTGATAGCCAAGGACTGGAACAAGTTATCCAGAGAGATTGTACAGTCTCCATCTTTGGAGGCTTTCAAGATCAACTGGAAAAATCTCTGAGTAGTCTGGCCTAATTTCACAGTTGATCCTGCTTTGAGGGGGTGGACATGCAAGAGATTTCCTCAGGTCCCTCTTGACCTGAATTATCATACAGTTCCATAGAACTCTTTCTACTGCTGAAAAGACCATCCCTGCAGTAAAGTGCTTCCTGGTAACTCACTAGAAGCTGAAAGGGCACAGTATTCAGTAAGATGGTGATGCTAACTGAACTATTCAGTCCAATTCATCTACTCATACTTGAAAGATTTCCAAATGTGATTTGTAATGTAACAGGAAAAAATCCTCACATTATTTCTTAGTTACTTCAATGTATACACTTAACAAAGAAATCACAAAGCAGCTCTAATAATCCCTGTTTAGTTAAAATAGGATGCACAACTTTTTATTTTGCATTGTGAAAGGTTTCAGTATCTACAAATGAAAATCTTTGTGAGTCTGGTATCTCTCCTACATAATGAACAGAAACTGGCCAGTTCCCAAACAGCCTCATTGCAGAGGCCAGTCAGGGGAAACGAATGCAAGAGAAAGGGAAGGTCCCTTCCCACATGTGGAAGTACTGATTCAGAGATGCTCAACATGCAGCATTTCAAAAGAAGAAATGTAATATTTGCCTGTTCAAGCTGGAAAAATATGTCCCAAAAGAAGCACCCATAATTTTGGAAGGAAGATTCCCAGCCTATTCAGCTCACCATGATGAAATGCATGTTACACAACTGGCAGGCTCATGAGAAAGTTTTCATTTCATACCACACAAATTAACCAGCTACCACACTTCCTAGAAGAGAAAGAAATATGTAACTTTTGGCCTACGCTCCTAATGATAGGCAATTTTCATTCCCAAAAATTTTCCCCAAGGAAAAATCAAGGTGTTGTTGTGTCAGCTTTTTTATGCAGCAATTCAGCAGCTGAACATTTGCATTAATTGAGTATGATACTGGTGATGATTCTCTTCTGCAATCATTGGATATGCTCCGTTTCTCCTCCAGATGGTCTTCTCCCAAGTCCACAAAATTGTCTGGGAAGCTGATAACCTTTTATAAATCAAAAGCCATCCTAACAGTAACTATAGTTTCCTGGAATTTACAGAATATATAACAAAATAGTGGGGTCCAGTTGTTTTCATTGTATATTTTGGCACTTTTTTTTTGACTGGGGTTTTTTTATTGTTTTGCTTAAAAAAAAAAAAANACATCCTAGGTCTCTGTCTGGGCAGATGTCTCACTTGTTGGGGAGTGAAGAATGAAATTTCACATTACCTAAACATGCTGAGCATCACTTTACTCCAGATGGAGGGAATCAAATCCCAGCACTGCAAAGGTAGCAGATATCCGCCCACTGGACTAAAGTGCCCATTGAGACATGGGAGGTCGACAGACTGTTAAGGATTAACACTAACCCCAAAATTACCATTGAGAAACCTTAACAGAGTTACAGAAATTTCCAAAGCTCATCTGCACTTAGCTGCTTTTCCCCCTCTACAAAATCTGAATATTTTATCAGTTTGTTGGTGTTTTTTCCACTCACCTATGTAACAGAGAAAACAATAGTTGACTTAAAAGCAATAGCTGGTCCCACTGAGGGCTATATTTTCATTGCTGGTCAAAATCTAGAATTAGTTTTATAAACACTGTGTAATTGACCTGTGAGGTTCAATAGCTCAGAACATATTGAACAAAGAGCTTAGCAGTATCCAAGAAGAGACTGAACAAAATGATTAATAGCCCCTGTAACTAGACTAAAAATTGCAAGAACCTCAGTCTTCATGCTCCAGGGCACAGAC
Source organism: Chaetops frenatus (assembly GCA_013400775.1). Lineage (NCBI taxonomy): Eukaryota > Metazoa > Chordata > Aves > Passeriformes > Picathartidae > Chaetops > Chaetops frenatus. The sequence goes on from VZTR01028521.1 coordinate 38,015, forward strand.
ATAACCAGCTGAGATCAGGCATAAATTTCTGCCCACTATATTACTGTGAAGTTACATGCACTGGGAATAGTTACAGCTTTGGAGACTTGCAAGACTTTCAGTTTCCTCTGTTGGTTGGAAAGCATTTACATTCATCCTTAAATATCTTGGAAAGCAAGGCATTCTCAGGGAATAAGTGCCTAAATTGAAACAATTTCTGACAAGTGTTCATCCTAACTGGCTTTTTAAACTTTTTTAGAATAGCTAATGCTCCACCATATCATTAGAAAACTGACTCTGAAACTCCACTACTCTTCCTTAGTGACTGGGAAAAGAAGCCACACCACAGACAACCTCAGTCAACATCCCTCCACCCCCAAACACAAAATAAAACAATTCCAGTCAAATCCTATTTTCATGAAAACTGCTTGCACCAAGTTTTTCTAAGTTATTCTGCTTTTCTGAGAAAGAAGCTGATTTTTCAGTAGAAAATAATCAAGAACATTAAAGCCTTTCTAGTTTTCACTCAAAAAAAAGACTTCTATTTACCAAGGACAAGGTTGTGTTCTACCCATGTTTTCTCTCTCCAATTCGTATTTCCATGAACTGTATTTCTTACCTGAATTAGGCTTTCTGCCACAACTGTATATGGCATTCCCATAACCTATTTTCCTATTACAAGGCATCATGTTGGAGTTAGAGGCAGACTTGGCAGTCCAGGAAATAGATCCACCATGCAGCAACTTGGGTTAATGCTGCACTGGCACTTCCAAACCCAGTAATTTGGGAAAACACTATTTTTCATCCAGATTGTCTAAACAGGTAAAAATTCTCCTAGCTGTAGCATTTACATTGACTTTATGGTTCTTTTGATTTTCAACGTCAAACATTTAAATATTTATAACTCTTTTGAACAGTTGTCCTTCCATATCCATCACAATGTAGCCAAGTTTACCATGGGTTGCCACAGATTTCTGCAGTTCTGGTAATTATTCATTCCTTACTAGTGGTCTCTGAAATCCTTCTTATTTACCAAAATCTTTTACAACTAAAGGATACTGCAACACAATGACCCAATCTAGCAATTTTAACATAGCAATTTTAATTTCTACCATAAACATTAGGTGTACTTGTACTTTCTTGACTTTATGACTTGAATAAAGATCAAGTTCTCAACCAAGAAGTATAAGCTTATTATGTAATAAATAAAAATATATATACAAAACACATTAAATAGATTAATATAATGAGGTTAAAAAATAGAATGAAATGAATTGTAGAAGAAAAGTGGGCAGAAAGAACTTCCATTGCCATTAACATTTGAAAAACTGAAGTACTACCATATAACAAACAAGAAATTATTCTTACGGCAATAAGGATACAACAAAAGCAGAGTAAGAATGTGGCTTTTTCCAAGCAAAGACAAGGGCAAGCTACCCATCACTCTTAACTGGGAAATCTGCACAGAAACCTTCTTGATGCAAGCCAAGACTATATTAAACTGACAAGATATTTTAATACTTCACTATAAAGAAGTTGCAAATCCTGAAGCTTGGGATGTAACACTTAAAATTTAAAGGGAAAATAAAGCAGAATTTTTGAATTCTTACAGGAATTCAGAACAGGTGAGACAAAACATAGAAAACATGACAGAAATCAAACAGCACCTGTTACCATGCAGGAAAGCCCTGGAAGCAAAGGAGGACATGAGAAACAAGAAGTTGAAGGACAAACATCTAACAATTTGATTTTCAGTTACTTACAGTCAAGCAGACTCTGAAGATGTCTCATACTCCTTTATTCAGGTGAGGATAATAAGGTATCCTCACCTAAGAGTGGTGAAAAACAAAGTCTTAATGGGGGACTGGAAGAATTGTGACCAAAAAAAAAAAGCTGCAGCAAGAGCCTCACTTAATTGGAAGACAGATTGTTATACAGGGCTCTGCAACTTTATTGTGCATCAGAAGTCACAAAACCAGCTGAATGCATCTTGTTCCCACACTTCTTCCATGACATTTCAGTCAAGATCCATAATATCCATTCCTTTGATGGTGCTGTGGGCATAGTTAAATCTCAGGGGGAAGAAAGTAAGTATTCATTTTTTTTTAATTGCCCTCTTTCAGAAGGGTCTAGCTCAATTTGGATCCAAATGTGGAAGCAAGGTACTCCATAAAGCAACACTGACAGAATCTAGGCAGCAGAAACACTATAAAAGGAAGTGAAAAATGTTTTTTTCCTTCCCCATTGTTTCCTACATTTCAACATCTTCAGGAAAATAAGATACAGGAAATAGCCTAAGTTCTTTTTTTTACTGTAGGATCACTCAATGAGTTTTCACTATTCATTTATCTCCATGAGGGAATTCCTCCAAAGAGACCAAGACAACCCTCTCAAAGCTGCTCTAGTATAACACAGCATGAAAAAATTAACATCACTTCAACAGTTTTCAAAGCAGATCCATGTTCTGCCCACATACATCTGTGTTCAATTCTCAGTACTTTCAGCAGGCACTGCTCACAGATGCCCATCGCTGGCCCCTACAAACCCAAAAAGTGAATGAAGCCCAGCTCATGAGGAACAGAAGCAAGTACATCAACTGCAAGCACATACACCTTTAAGCACACAAGCTGCAGCCACCAGGCCTTGGCACCAAAGATGAAAGTATTGCCCTCCCTCCCAGAAAGAAGGCAAAATAAAAATAAATCGCTATAATGCAGGGAATTCTGGAAGGTCAAAATCACTGTATGAAGTAAGGTGGTATATTAGATGAATGGAGTTAACAGAGTTATGTTTGTTTTAAAGACAAAATTAGAACAAGGCTGTCTTTTTCAGTGGCCAGGAAAAAAGGCATGAAAGCAAAGTGGGTCCCAGTTCCTATTCTGGCCTAGGATAATTACTAAGAAGAATCTGGAATGTTTTATCTGGAATCTCTTCTGAACAGCACAACTGCCCACAAGAATTTGGTCCTACTATCGTTCTGACGCTCCAGTATCAAAACTTGTTTTAAACAACCCCACATATTAAAAACTACTTTTTCAAATGAAAAAGCTGTTCATCATTAAAACTAGTGGCCAGAGCTTTGCCAATCATATACAAATACATTAGTTTCATATATGATGCAAAGTCGTATATGTATAAACCTGCTGCACAACAACTGTGTAATGAACCTACATTTAGTGATGGATATTTGCCTGCCACTTCACTTATGAATGGAAAGACAGTGCCCCCAACAAAACAACCAAGATCACCTAAATATTTTCACGTCTTACATCAGACTTAAAAATGTACAGAGGAGGAAGCAATTTTTCATGCCATGTATCAGTAATTTCTTGAATAACCTCTCTTGAACCACTCATGACCAATGCCTGGGCATTTTTTTGGAAGCCAGTAACCAGATGGGAGGAATGAAAGTCTGTGAAAAAAGACAAAATGTTTTGTACTTTATTAATTGTCATGAACTGCATCTCTGATCCTTACTATTCTGTACTATTACAGGCTAGGACAGTGATGTATCATTACACGCACTCAGATGATAAACTGCATGTTTAATTCTCAATTACATCTACATGCAGAAGCCTTGTTGTTCCAAGTATCTGTAGGTATTTTCTATAGATTCACTTCAACTCAGGATTGCATTGAAAACCAAACAGACCAAATCCAGGAAAGAGATAGGATTGGAATTCACTTAGTATTTTTCTTTTTAAAGCTTTCAATCTGACCCAGCCCAATTGCACAAGTCACTACAGCTTTTATTTTTCCACTTCAGAGTGTATAAATTACTAAAACATCACCAAATTTACAGAAAAATAAAAAGCAGTTCCAGTTTTGGCACAGAGGAACTGGCTGCTCTGTTCTCACAGTTGCTTCTCCCAGCTCTCCCCACTGTGACTACTACCAGCTTACTCTTTTCTTACAGGAAAGAGTTTTTATTTGCCCTCTTTCTTCTTCCTCAAAGTTTACTGTTCACCACTTGGACACAGAGATAGGCAGTAGAGACCTCACACTTGCAGGCCCTTGCCAACCATTCATCAGTACTTTCTTTGAGCATTTTCAAGTGAAAATGGCTGTTACAATTACTAGCACTGGAGAGATGTTACAGTCACTTTAGCTAAGTACAGAAAGATATGATTAACACCTATTTCTCAGCAGAAAAACGTCACTTGCTTTGCAATAGCCATGAAAAGGAGCCATCTATGTCTGTGGATCAGTTGATAGGTCTTTGGCTGCAGAGCCCCCTCGGTCACAACAGGCCAGCAGCAGAGATCAGAGCAGGTCCAAGGAGCGAGAGCTGCAGCAGTCATGCTGCCCCAAGTGCACAGCAAAGCTCCTGTTTGAGAAGCATCCATTTGGTACATGGGCTTGGCCATCACTTTCCAATGAAAATTCCACCCCATGGACGAGCTTTCTTCTAAATGAATTGCAAATTATACACCCGTGGAGTGCCAGCTGGTATTGTTTCTCTGTAGTTTTCTTTCGGTTTCCCTCTCTCTTTCCCCTCAATTAATACAACGATATTCATGCCCTGTCATGTCTTACTGCTTAATTATGTACTTTGCAGAACAAAGCTTTAAAAATGAGACTATCAAGCTGGAGGGGGGAAGGGGGAAGAGCAGGACAACCAGATGTGCAGAGAGAGAAGGAAACAAAGGGCATTTTGAAAGGGGAGCAAGAGAGTTAGGATTTGTGTGGGGATGAAAGGATAGTAAGACAGAAATAGAACAAGAAGATGCACATAAGACTTATTGGTTCATTCACTTTAGTTTATTTAAAAAGTACATGCTGTATTAAATAATTTATCTGCAGTTACCTAAAATAATTTAATAAATAGTTTGAGCTGTTTATTATGAGATCTCAACCTGCTTTCATTTCATGAAGCAATAGATACACATTTCTTTCTGGCAGAGAAAGAATGCTACACTGTTTTACAGAACTGGAAAAACACCAAGGCAAATGAAAAATATACTGGCAAATGTTGTGTTCAAAGGCATACTTTACTTGAGTGAAACAAGTTAAACTAAAAGATATTACAAACATCCACCGCACCAATATTTAGTTAATTCACAGTAAGACAGTTTTTCACACATCCATTTCACCTAAACTTTCTTTCCTGAGTGTACTGCTAAAATTTATTTTGCATACATGGTCAAGAGAAGGTACTTAATTAATGAAACAGCTGTTTTATCCTCTCTTACAACTTGAATGTTGTGCATACGGTGGTACAACTGGCAGCAGGGACCCCCAGGGCATAGTTCAGTTTTGGGTGGGACACAACCACTGGAAACTAATTTGTTCAAAAGCATTCAGGCTCACTGTACTCCTAAAATATTCTCCAAAACAATTACCAACTATTGGAGGTATATTGTATTTTGGCACGGCAAAAATGTGTTGTACCAAAATAAAAAAAATTTTAAAAATTGAGAGCAGGAGAAAGACTTTTTCCACTAGAGTAGGAGGGGACCAGCAGAGCCCTTCAGATCCCCACTAATCACTACTTTACAGCACTATCTTAGTGCCCAGAGTGACCATTAGGGGAAATTAAGCTTTTCTAGTTTTCCAGTTTGTACAAAACCATTTAGAATCCAGCTGTTGCCTCCTACCAGTGCCAAGGGAGCTTGGCAGCAAGGGGAGGTTTATTGATCTTGAGTTACTGTGTCATTTGCTAACTCTCAGATGGTAACATAACAGCTTGGAGTTTATACTTCCCAATATATCACAGAGAAAAAAATAAGTTTGAGGTTCCCATTTCCTGTACAATTTTGAAATGCTTTGTTCAGCTGCAGCATTCAGTTCTCAGAATTACTTTGTAGGCAGCAAATTCTCCCTGATCCTGTATTAAGAACAAATTATTCCACATCCACTTCAATTCTATCTGTATAAATATTTTGTAGGAAACAGCTTGCTTAGTATTGATCTACTTCTTCTGGTTTCACACACCATATACAATGGTCTTCAAATATTTGCTGAACTTGATTGTCCTGTATTGAACACAGACAGAGAGAGGTGGATTTTCCTTTAGCCTCTTGCTGGTGCTAAACGCAGAAGGAACAGCTTTACAAATGAAACTGACAACTTCAAGACAATTTGTAAAATAGAAGCTAATGTCTTTCTGGACAACAGAGTTAATAAAAGCATTGACTTTAAAGCAGCAACCTATTTTAAAGTTAAGCAATGATGGTCTCATTTTGTAGCAGGAACCCTCAATATAAGAAACTGTCTTGTCTGCAGAGAGGGGGCAGAGCTCAGCACTGTGTGGGCATGGCTATATTGCTACCTTATACCGCCCACATCATCACCGGGGGGTTTGGTTTCCAGGGGAATAAGAGCTGAATGCAGCCCTGGAAGTGCACCCTTTAGCCCCCTATCTGACAGCAGATAGGCTGTCAGGATCTGCCCTGTGGACTCCATCCTCTGCCAATGATGCCCATGCCCTACCTGTTCCTCTGAGACACAGCTCTATGATGTGCTGGAAAGAGGCCCTGGTGCAGGAAACACCACGTGGAACCAAGAGGTGGAGGCAGCCTGAGCCCAGCTGTGTCCAACCTGAGCTGAAGGGAGCCAATCTGAGCCGGGGGGAGCCAACCCAAGTCAAAAGGAGCCAACCTGAGCTGAGGGGAGCCAAGCAGAGCCAGGCAGAGCCATCAGAAGCAGTGATGCCAATGCCAGAAGCAGCTGTGTGGAGTCGAGTCCAGCATCCAAAGTGGTGGCATGGTGAGGTGTGGACAGTCTCACTTTTGGGGATTTGTCTGTCATTGTTTTCTGTTGTCTTGGGCTCAGGGACAGGGAGAGTCTGCCACAGGGAAGTGGCTACAATCTTATCTTTGTCCCAGCTGCCACATGGAACTAAGCCAAGCTGGTGAACACCTTCTTGGTGTAAAGCACCATCTCTTCTGCATACTTTTGTCCCTAATATTGCTGCTGCTACCATGCATTTCTTATTCCATTGCTTTGTGCTTCCAGAAAATTGTTATCTCAACCTATATTCTCTGCCTTTGTCCCTCTCTTATCAGAAGGGACAGAAGAAAGGGGACTGACTTATTTGGAGTTTAATTTTCACCTGGTGTTAACTACCACAAAGATAAAAATCAAAGAGAACTCATTTACTTGCCCACATTTTAATGTAACATCCTCCAATCTGAAGTCACTTAACTTCTCCCAGAATAGATTACTCTACTGCACTAAAGAAGCCCAGTACAAGTCAAAGTTGATCCACTGAAAGAACTGTTTCAGTTTGTTTTAAATCAGATGAAGAATAGATTAAAAAACAGCCTTTTAAATTTTCTTCTGACATACTCTATTTTTATTATCTAGCTGTCATTGTGAATTTAAATGCACTAAAACACCTAACATAACAGCATGAATGGAGGTTGTGAGAATCAAATTTAATGCAAAGAAGCCCTTTCGAAAAGGGGATATTCAACATTAAAATTTCCAGTATAAAAAAAAACAAAGTAAGCTTAGCTAAATCTAAATCTGCAAAAACTAGGATATAGAATTATCTAATAATTGAATCATTTGGTTGGAAAAAACCTTTAGGACCATCCTTCCAACCATTAACCTAAGACTGCCAAGGCCACCACAAAACCACATCCCCAAACACTACATCAACACTTTTAAGACTTTATGTCTTTTTATTTTTTTTACATTTAGGTTTTTTTGCATCTTTTAAGTACCTTCAGGAGTGGTCATTCAACCACTTCCCTGGGCAACTTGTTCCAATGCTTGACAACCCTTTCATCTGAAGAATTTTTCCTAATATCCAATCTAAACCTCCCCTGGTGCAACTTGAGGTCATTTCCTCTCTTCCTGCCCACTTGCTACCTGGGATAAGAGGCTGACTCCCACCTGGCCACAACCTCTTTCAGGCTATTGTAGAGAGCAGTAAGGTCTTCCTGGAGCCTCCTGTTCTCCAAGCTAAACACCCCCAGCTCCCTCAGCCGCTCCTCATCACGCTCCAGACCCTCTCCCAGCTTACCTGCCCTTCTCTGGACATCATTTCAACGTCCTTGTGGTGAGGGGCCCAGAACTGAACCCACTATTTGAGGTGCAGTCTCACCAGTGCCCAGTACAGGGGAACAATCACTGCCCTGGTCCTGCTGGCCTCACTACTGCTGATACAGGCCAAGATGCTACTGGCCTTCTTTGGCCACCTGGGCATACACGGGGTCATGTTCAGCATCTGCCAACCAAGGTCCCTTTCTACCAGGCAGCTTTCCAGCCACTCATTCCCAAGCCTATAGCACTACATGGGGTTGTTGTGACCCAAGTAAAACACCTGGTACTTCACCTTTATATATATACGACCTCATATCACTGGCCTTGGCCCATGAATCCAGCCTGTCCAGATCCCTCTGCAGAGCCTTCCTACCCTCCAGCAGATCAAAACTTCCACACAACTAGGTGTCATCTGCACACTTACTGATCCCCTGGTTCAGATCACTGATAAAGATATTAAACAGGACTGACTCCAGTAATGAGCCTTGGGGTACCCCACTAGTGCCCAGTCACCAACTGGAGGTAGCAGCATTCACCACCACTCTCTGGGCCCAGACATCCAGCCAGTTTTTAACCTACTAAAGAGTATGCTGTCCAAGACATAATCAATTCATTTCTCTAGGATAATCCTTTGGGAAACAGTGTCATAACTCCAGAGATCCTAACTGCAAGAAAGTTTGCAGAGTCCAAAGCCATATAAATTGGATCTAGCTGAGATAGAGCCCATTTTCCCCACAGCAGCCCTCAGAGTGCTGTGCTTTGTATCAGTAGCTAGCGAGGTGTTGATGAACACTCGTGTTTTGGCAACTGCAGAGCAGAGCTCACACAGCATCTGTGCTGCCTCTCCAACAACCTGCCTCCTATACTGGGCTGGGAGAGGGCAAGAAGTTGGGAATGGGACACAGCCAGGACAGCTGACCCCAACTGACCAAAGGGATATTCCATACCATGTGGCATCTGCTCAGTGATAAAACCTAAAAGAAAGGAAGAGAAAACGGGGGGCATTTGTCATTAGGACGTTTGTCTTCCAGAGGAGCTGGTAGGCACACTGCTAGCCCTGCTTCCTGGGAAGTGTCAAAACATCACCTGCTGATGGGAAGTAGAGAATAAAGTCTTCTGTTTTCCTTTGCTTCCATGCATGTGACCTTTACTCTATTAAACTGCCTTTATCTTGATCTTCACATTTTTTCCACCTTATTTTGTCTCTCCTCCATCTTTCTGAAGAGGGGGGTGATAGAGGGGATGGTGAGCAACTGGAGTCCAGCCAAGGCCAACTCATCACACAGTACAATGCTGATGTCCTTCCCAAAGAGGCTTTGCTGAAACACCATGACTAATGAAAAGTCTGGTCATTAAATCCCATATGATTAATTCTGCTAAAACCAGCTTAATCAAATAGGTTGTCAAATGCTTTAACCCATGCTGCACCTCATTCTTCAAGAGGTCTTTTTTTTTTCTTCTTGGAGAGATTTGCACAATCAAGAACAGTATTTTCCAAAAAAATACCCTATAGAAAAAAAATTGGCTCTTTTGCCTACAAATTACTGCCATGACAACACTTTAAATCCAAAGGGGATAATAAGCAAGAAGAAAGAACTACTCCAGAGACTACAACTATTTTATATGGCAAAAACAAAAGCATTCATTTTCAACAAGAGATTTCTATGGTGAATTCCTCTGTTTCTAAAGGCAGTTCCCACCACATAAAATACCCCAGTGCATGTCAGAGTTTCAAACATCAAAAGGCCATACTTAAGTAATTAAATCATGGATGTTGTATGCAAGAATTTTCCAGCTTTCCCAGTCACAGTGTAAGTTTTATTTCATATTGAACTCACATCCAGTCAGTCAAATACATGCATGACACCTATTTTCAGGGCTCTACTCTGACAATAAGAAAAATAGCGTTATTAAAAAAAAGTCACTCTCATCCAAAATCTATCTTACCACACTATAGTAATGCATGAAATGACAAATCACTGACTCCTGGCAATAGCTGGTGTACAACAAATACCATCCCAGTTAATTTGAATAGCCTTAACTAGCAACAAATACAGACAATTTAATATCTGTTTTCCACACAAAAGCTCTTTAAATATATTGAATCATTAAACTGTGGACCTTGGTACATTTTTAAAATTTGTTCACTCTTCCCAAAAAAGTAACTGCCAGAAAAATTTTAAAGATAAAAAAGCTGCTGTAGTAAACGAGAAAGCATATCATTCTTGCTCACACAAGTTAAAAAAATATTAAGTTATGGAAGTTAGATGCAACAGCTCAAAGCCTTACTTCCAGAGCTAGAGATTGTTAACTGGTTGGACAAAAACATTTCTTATAAGCATATGCTACACTCAACAACCACCAGACATAGCGTCATTGCTTAGCTTCAGCCTTATCTTTGTGTACAGAAGAGAAAAAAACACAGATGTAATTAGATTCAAGGGGGTTTGGATTTACCTCTTTGTGGCTTTAAATACACGCTTATAGTTAATACACTTCATGCTCTCTAAAGTACATTACCCAAATGTGGAAGCAGATGCATTCAAATAGTTTGACACCTGAGATACCCAAACCAGTCCTCAGCCTAAGAGACTTCCCACAGGACTGAGGGGCCAGCTTCAAAGAAGCTGTCAGCATCAAGAGAAATTGTGTCAAAAGCCTCCAAGTGCTGTTGTTGGGAGTGTTTCCTAACGCTGGTGGCAGCAGAGACCCAAACTCTCAGGGTGCAGGCTTCACCTGCTTCACACTCTGGCGTCAGCTTTGTGCCCTGCGGTGGTGGCAGCCTTGGCCTGTGATGGTACAGTTATTTTCAAGTCTGATTTCAAAACAAGTATTAGAGGGCGTGAAATTATACAAAATTAAATTAATTAAATTTATTATTATTTCCATAAATTGCCCTTACATCAAAAACTTCCCAGGCCTGTTCACCCCTTTGTTTTTTATTCTTTTACTGATGATGAGGTAGTTTCCCATACTTAAAAACATATAGCAAATTAAAATGTCCTAATTTTCATACTGACTTCTACTACCTTTTGTTTGCATTCTCACATGCCTTTTACCCCAATTTAAAAACAAAAATAATATTTCATTAAAAAAAAATAAAATGCAATGCTTTTTTTTTTAATCAGGCAGTGCTTATTAAATGTAAGAAAAAGAGTAACTTTTTTCAAAACAGATTCACATATTTGCACCCTATAAGCTGTGTACCCTTCTCCCAAAATTAAAGCATTCATTTGTACAGAACACAAGTAGCTACACATTTCTACAACTGGGACTTAAACCAGGAGAACCTGATATCTACATTAATGTCTGCTAGCATGTTTTTTAAAAAGTTTTCTGTGCCAGTGGTGGTAGCCTATGTATTTACAGATATTGTCTGTGTATACCATAATAAGCTTCACTATATGTAGGTATATAAGTTTATTCATTTACTCTATCTAGATGTCCCACCTAAATAGTCAAAAGATACTTATGAAAGATTTACACGTCAGTTGTAAGTACACTTTGAACATCCTCACCTTTATAGGATTGACTTTGTAATAACAAATATTGTACACTGAGCTGCTGTTGTGCAGAGATGCTTTAAGGCAATCAAACTATTTTGTAAAAAATATAGAGAATTTAAGAGTCAGGTTAAAAACACCTAAATGTTGAAACAGGTGGTAACATTAGTTTCTTTGATTGCTCCTCCCCAATCATCTCATAAGAACAGCTGTAATGAAATTTGACCAATTCCTTCAAACTAAGACTACATCAAAAGTATTTTAATAAGTATAAAAGAATCAAAAAGTTCAAATAAATACTGCCAAATCAAACACTGTAGTTCTGATGAGTTCTCTGAATGGATGGGAGCTGGCACCAAAAAGAAGCTCTGACTTGTACATAAAAACCATTTTTTTCCTCATTTTTATGAAGACCTAAAGAACTCAACTGGCTTCTTTGACTTCCTGCCCCAGCTGCAGAAGAGGCGCTCATGACTTTGCTTCCAGCAGCAGGCAAAAGGCACTTGGTCATCCAGAGGACTGGTTTTTATCCTAAGTGCCAGTGCAAACAAACCAACCAAATAAATCTAACTAAATACATAGTATTCAAGCATAGAGACTGCAGAAGTGGAAGCTCATTTCTAACACCACTGCACCATCACCCCAGGTTATAATGCAGTAATCAGCAAAAAATAACAGCTTTTGTAATCACAGTTTTGTGCTTCCCAGTGCTACTTTCTGCTTTCAATATTAGAATGAGAGGAGGGACCCCAGCCAAATTTTTTTTGTTGTTGCTTATTATCATTATTATTAATGAAGTTTATGTCCCTACTTGCTGTTAAATTAGACAGATTAGTAACACATGAGTAAAATAAATACAATCCTTCACATGATTACATTTAAAATTACCACATCTGACAGGGAAAGCACAAACATGCACTTGGCATGTATGGAACATTTGCTGCCCAGGTTTGAAGACAGGACTTCTGTTCAAAAGCCTTTACCTCTTCAGCCAAAGAACTAATTTATTCAGCTGGCTGCCATTACAGACTTCTCAATGGGAGAAAGTTCCTTCTAACACTGTATGAATACGGTGGCAATGAAATACTAGTCCAGAATTATCTGGACTTACTGTTCATCAAATGCTTCTGAACCTGTGGCACCAGCTGACACTGCACAGATGCACAGAAACCAAGTGTGCAAAGGTATGAACACACACAGACTGCAACCCTCCACATTTCCACCCTGACATTTAGACTCTGCTAACCAGGTATCTTAAAGGACTTTATATATTGCAGCTCCAACTTATCAAATGCCTATGAATGTGACTGATCTGTGCAGTTATGGGAAAAAGGATGCTTGACTTAACCTCATTTGGAGTATATCCCGTTTGTCTCAATGCTGCTTAGATCAGACACCAGTTTGCAGCTGCATACATTTATAATGTGTTCCTATCAGGTGCTTAATATATATCCAAATCCTACTGCTATCATCATTTCAGTAGTTAATCAATCAAGCCTAAATGTCCCCAAGTTCAAAACCAGCAGCTGCTGTGGGTTGACACAGATCCAGCAATGAGGAGTTTGTTTAGGATTACGTACCCGATTCACCTCCACATCTAAGGATGCTCATGGTGCTAAGCAGCAAGGGTCTCAGCACCATTTTTCTCCACCAATTAATTAGCTCATCAACTGAAGACAGCTCAGGGGGCATGGGATTGAAAATCTACCATCAACATAAACTATTTTTCCTAGCAGTCACTGGTGGAGACAATAAATGGCCTTGCCAAAACACAGCGTGTATCTCAATGCTACGTGAACACATTACCCTCCAAATAAGAATGAGAAGCAGATCATTCGATTAGCTTGAACTAGAGGGGGGAACACTGCATAAAACCCCACAACCTACAACCCACACCACAGACTTGGACAGCCATCAAAAATTGGGGTTTTCTGAAGCATAGCTGTTTTGATTCTACTTCTCTTAAAAACATAGCATCAGTATTTCTTTAGTCTTTAAATAAGGCACTGATTTGAAACATTTTTTGCTTGAAAGACACACACATTCACAAGAAAACCTTTTTCAAGGAAACTTCTTTTCATAAAGCAGTACCAGCCCCATTTTGCTCAATCCTTGCAAGCAATTCAGAGGCAATTGCTTTGGACAGCAGAACAGCAACCTCTGGCATGACTCCCACCAGCTGCCTCCATTCACATGTAAACCACAAAGGTTGGAGGATACTTTTCCTCACAGATTTGTCCATGAATGGTATGACATGATTCAGAAAGGAAAAACCCAAAGAGACACGCTATTAAAAGCCTCTCTACGCATTCCCAAATAACAACTCAGTTTCCAAGTCTTTCCCTGTGTTCTCCATCATCCCCTTTCCTAATTCTCTTACTCTGGTAACACTGCCAGGGTAGACACTTTTTTTTTTTCATTCCTCTCACTGTGCTTTCTGCCTTCTGTGCTGGAAAGGAGGCTTTGTCCTATTTGTTTTCCAACATGCTGAGCACAGCTATAGGAGAATCTGCTTATTGCCTCAAAGTATTGCTCACTGATGGGCGAAAAAAATGATAGCGTCTTGCTCCTTCTCTTTCCCACACTGTATTCCCACACTTCATTCCTTAGCGATGCAAAACAGTCTTTACATCAAAAAACAAAGCATTTCTTCTTTTTAGAGGGGTCTCAGTAATGTTACAAAACTGAAGGAAGTGACAGCAAATATCATCAATCTTAGATTTCCTCTGGCATCCTTCTGCCACATAGAGTTTATTTGTACAGTCTGCAGAACTACTTTGGGAAAAGTTTTACTTTCTGAGCAAGCAGAGTTCACTTCAGATGGCTGACATTCCCCAGAAGACCCAGGGAAGAAAGAAAAAGAAACATCTTGGGACTTCTCAGCAAGACTGTCCCAAACATCCTGCCCTCAAAAATATGCAACCACTATATTCTGTGTACTTTCCAGTGTCAGAAACGTGCTCCAACCTGCCTTCCCAGTTAAAAAAAAAAGGATATTTGTGCTTAGAAGGGAAGAAGGAGCAAGAGCAAGAACAATTTTTTCAAAAAACATTCTAGGTATCACTTTTTAAATCTCCATTTTTTAACTATTTTGTACCTTCCCACTACTTGCTTTTGACACACAAATACAAATGCTATTGATGAAAGTCAAACAGAAAATTATATCCCTCTGCATGAAGTACTTCAAGCTAAAAAGACTTCAGAAAGCCTAATTAACTATCTCCCCTCATCAGATCAAGCTCTCAGGACCACAACCTGTAGGAAATTACACTGGTGAGATGGCATATTCTTACTCTCCTTTACTTGAATCTCACGCCCCAAAATATAATGAAAGCAATTTCAATTTATATTGACAAAATTACCTGCTAAGAAAACACAGACAGCATTGATAATCAAACTGATAACAGAATTTACAGTGTATGTTCATATACTAATTTACCCACAATAAACTACTTTCTCACATCACTTTTTGAAACACTAATGAACTTTTCCAGGTGTTTGACTATGAAGACCTTTTTCTCTACTACTGGACACTGAAACTGCCTGGAAGCCATCAACACATGCCCTTCTCAATTTTTGTTTTGATCTTGTAAGGGATCAGATTTTCCTGCCCTGTTAGAAAGTTGCACGTGGGTTCAGATTTAATTGCTGAGGGTCAAGACGTCTTTTTTCCCTTCAGTATCCTTATGCACCCCAACACTAATTCATAAAGGTACCTTCTCACACCTGTACTATCTATACACTACTAAATAAAGATGCCAGTGAACCTGCAGAAACAACCCTGCTACAATGGCTTACTTTAACACATAAATTTCTAATTATTCATGCATGTTTTAAAATTTGTTTGAATTCCCTTCTGGGCAGAGGTTCTTCAAATACAGTCAACATTTCTTTCTCATTAATTAATGGGAGCTATTTTTTACTTCAATATTATTTGAATAGTAAATGTTGAAATGCATGTGAAATGAGTTGCCTTACAAAGACACAGGAATTCCTGCTCTTTTTCCCATTGCACTGAACATTTGAGTTGAAATTTGCTCTTGTCAAATGCAGCTCCCAAATGAGAAGGCTCAAATTGTTAAAAGAATTGAAGGAGTAAATCATCCTAGTAGATGGAATGCTGACATTGTTATGCCACATTCAGATCTTCATGCTAAAAACCCAATTCCTAAATCAAATGACATTTTTGAAGTACTTAATCAAGCTTCAATATAATTTTATCTTACATGCACTTACAGAACTTTTCCTAATTTCCTCTACTTTTCCCACTTTTTACCTTGGGGATGATAAAATTCTGATTCACTTCATCTGAAAGCCTTATTTTCAAGAAACAGATGATATTTCAGTAGACTACATCAAATCTAGGTTCTCTTTGAATTACTTCATCCTCTTGTATTTCAGTTAATTGCCTGAAGAGGAGGCTGTCCACCTTTCCAAATGACTCTCCAAGTTTCTGTTTGCGAGTATGATGATCTAGTTGACATCTCTAACCCAACTGGTAGATCCTGATCCTTCAACTGGTATCTGAAGCCATCTGCGGCCTTGTCCATTCTCTCTCCAGCATTGCCACTGAAAAAAGAGGAAGTGTACCCACTTACAACCCATCCTTCCTTCCCTCCTTCCTTCCTTCCTCTGTCTCTCTTTCGTCTTTCCTTTCCTGACAGATGGTTCTAAACAAGATGCTCTCGTTTCCCCTTTATGGCACTCTCCCCATCAATGGCTGTGTGCATGTTTTTTAGCCAGTTTCTGCTGAATGGAAGTCGTTCAGCACATTAGGATCTGCTGGGAAAACAGGCAGATATGAGAGTAGGACATGAGATGCCACTATGCCAGAAGGCATGAATGGATCAACTGTTCCTTTTTTCGTCTGTAAACAACTACTGAGATCCTGGACAATGTGTCTTTGCTAGACAAATGAAAGGAAACTAGGATGCTGTTCCTGACAGTTTCAGTGTCCTGAGACCTTTCCTCTAGACTGCCCTCTCCCAGCAAGGAAACCCTACAAAGATGTAGGGTAAGATACCACATACCACTCATGCTAACAAAATCAGATACACAAAGATAAGATCCAACAAATTTCCAAGTCACATCATGAAACACAATCTAGGGTTGTGATTAGGATATAAAAATTCATACACAAATCTGTCATGACATCAGTAAAGTTATACTCCTTTCCTTTTAATATAAAATGTATTAAGAAACAGCAGTTATTATCAGAAGTTCTCAGGTGTCACCAGTTTAATGCCATTTGGCATCATTATTCACTCAGCAGTAACAGCAGAAAACATTTCTTTCATAAGACGCAGCTGTTCTGGGAAACATGGTGCCCTTAGAGCCATCAGAGCAGGAGCTCCAGCCTCCAGAGTACTGCACAGTCAAGGTTAATGCCCTTCCAGAGCATTTAAGTACTGCTGTTTGTAGCAACCTAAACTGAACAACAAGGTAACGTGTGCTGCCCCTGGCTGCTGGAGTTAATTTTCCTCATAGCAGCCCATCTGGTGCTGTTTGTATTTATCACCAAAACAGTACAGGTAACACAGCAATGTTTCTGCTGCCACTGGTGCTTGCACAGACTCAAGACCTCCCCTGCCTCTCACACTGCCCCCATGATGGAGGCTGAGGGTGGGCAAGGACACAGCTAGGACAGCTGACCCCAAGTGACCAAAGGGATATTCTGTGACCCATAACATGATGATCAGCCAAAAAAACTGGGGACTTTCCAAGGTCGCTGCTGCTCCGAGACTGGTTGG
Source organism: Chaetops frenatus (assembly GCA_013400775.1). Taxonomy (NCBI): domain Eukaryota; kingdom Metazoa; phylum Chordata; class Aves; order Passeriformes; family Picathartidae; genus Chaetops; species Chaetops frenatus. The sequence continues at coordinate 55,239 of VZTR01028521.1, forward strand.
GATCACTCTACCTGTGGGAGGTGGTGGGTGTCTGCCTTTACATCACTTGGGGGTTTTCTTTACTTCACTTATTAAAGTATTTATCTCAACTCACAACGTTTCCTTGCTTTTGCTTTTTCAATTCTTATCCCTCTGCAAGGGGCAGAGGAGGGAGGGTTGATAGGTGCTTAGTTCCTGCCTGGGTTAAACCCTCCACATAAGGTCTTGACTAAAAAGCTCTAAATGTAAATATTTGTGAAATGTGAAGTTATCATGCTGCTTAAAATATATGTCTGTTACAGATTTAAACACTCATCACTTGCTGAAATGAAACAGCTGAAGTATCACATTCTCAAACTCTATATATGAAAACAAAGTATTTAATACAGCTGCAAGATCATGTGGGCATACCTGGGAATAAAAACAGATTCTGTATCAGAAAGTACTTTCAGAATTCCCATCTTGTAGTGTTCAGAACCCTGGATTACCAAGAAACATCTCTGTGAATGGAAGCTATTGTGCAAAGCACCTTTAGAGCAAGTGTTGCAGGTACTTTAAACAGATTTCAGTAATTAAACAACCAGGGACAAAACAAAGCAAGTCTAGTATTTCTTCCCAATAATACTGGAACTACAGTTTCTGTTCCAGTGTTATGCAAATATGGGCTACAACTGTAAGTTATAATGTTTTTGTGGAAAGGGGATGCATGCCAACAGAAGTGTTCATCCTATTCTTTTTTTCTTTTACCTGTATTTTTGGTAAGAAGAAAAAATCCTTATAACAGAGAGAATATTGACTAGAATTTTGGGCTTCCGTATTTCTTTAAATTCAGAGCAGAATAACCCCTCAAGCCTCCTTTGTTTTCTAGGTATTTTCTATAGGATTATTTTCTAAAATATTCAAATGGGAGACCAGACAAAACAACCTACTGAGGTTACTTCCAACTTAATTATTTTCTTTCAGATTAACTTTTTGTATGCCACTTTTCTATACAGAGATGTTCTACTGCACACTTACGAACTCATGGAAATGCTGAAGTTAATGACAGGGCTGTCAGGCCCCAAACAATGGAAGCACAAACTGTACCACCAGTGCAAAAACTCTACAGAGTGAAGATAAAAACTGATGTTCTCATTGAAAAAAAAAAAAGCTAATTTGACACAAGCGGTACTTCGAAGCATAAGCACCAACATAAAGAAAAGAGGAAATGAAACTGATTCCACAAAACTAGACATACAAAGCAAAAAAATGAAGCTGACACATACAATAGCCTGTGGTATATTACTACGACAGCTACAGTCAAGATAACTGAACTCCTGTACACAAAAGATTTTTGAAATAAAGATGATGATAAGCACAACTTTAAAAAGTATGTCAAAAGTTACACATAATCTTTATTACATATAAGGCATTATCGTATATCAAGCCAAGAAACAGAAAAATACAGAAAATCAGGCTGGTCAAAAATCTTCCACTTTTTTGCAGGAGCATAATGGTTTCTGGAAAGATGTCATTAAGAAAGGATTTTTCATAACCAAAATTGGACCTAGCTGTCTCCTCATGTCTGTAAAAGAGAATATTATCTCATATATTACATGTGATCACAAAACACAGCTGGGCTGTATGATACACATGATGAAACACTATCAGCTTGTCTAGAGTGGGCTGGATCTTCTTTAAGAAGAGGAGAGAGGAGGCGTTTCATCCTGTTACAGACAGAAAAGGGATCTGAAATTTCAGTACTTTGAAGAATAGATAAAATGTTTATTTCCCAGCTCAAAGAGTAAGGCGTACTACACTTCTACAGTAAAGGAGCCTTTACTCACAACTCTCCCCTGGTGTTAAACAAAAGAGCACATGCACATATACGCAAGAGAAACACCCACAGAGATATCCAAACTTGCAGGAAACAGAATACTAACAAATTAAAGCAACAAGTCCCTGTCGTCCCATTTGGAAATACTGCACAGGAAATCCAAGTTGTAAGGTGAAACTATTCTGAATAGGAATGCAAACAGAAGCTAAACAGAAAATAGTTTAGTTTTAAGTTATTTTAAAATATTTAAGAATTTTCAAGAAGGCAGAAAGAAGGCTACTTCACAATAAAACACTTGCTTTTCATTAGCATTTTTGTGAAGTTTGTAAAATCTCTAGAGAATGTGTTGCCTGAATATGAAGTCACATTTTGAATAATGTGTAAGTAATAAGAC
>VZTR01028521.1:57443-75236 GCA_013400775.1 Chaetops frenatus
CCCGCAGTAAACACTCAGATCCTTCACTATAGTCCATTTTTCTTCACTATTCTCTTTACTCTCTCCAGGCTATTCTACAATGGATTTGTCAGCAGCTCCAGTTCTCTTCTAAGAGACAACTCATTTCTGCAAAAAGAATTATTTCCTTCTCTTTATTTATGCCAGGTATTTGACTGAGATAAATCAGACACTGCAAAAGATGAAGCAATACAAAGTCAAGACTATACCTGGAGTTTTGCCAGCAGAAGTAGCATTGTTTAACAAAATTACTCCTAAGAAACATGACCATGCCACTGTGATTTTTAAGTGCCCCTAGCTCCAAACATAAGAATGCCAATATTGGATGAAACCGCTCAGCCAGTACGTTTTCTCTGTCTCTCAATAGATAAGCTCTGTGGTTTCTGTTGAGGGAGTGCACATACCCTTCCAGTGAGAGTCACCTCCAGATGTTTTCTATTTGTCCCCTCCCCCAGCATCTGCTCTGTTGCCCCCAGACATGCTTCACTCTCCCATATCTTGGGGAAGAACTCAGCCCCACCCCAAGCCCTGCAGAGGCTTCTACCAGACCTGAAGCACCTTTACTGCAGGAAAGCAGCGACAGCAACATGAAGCAATGAGGTCACTTCAGTGCAGTTCTCCACAGAAAACTTCCCTCTGTCTGCTTAATTCTTTTTTTTACTCAACTTGTCCACATCACGCATAGTTTTGTGTATCTGTCATAATTCTCCTTGGTGGTCTTTTCCAGGCTTAACAATCCTATTCTATTTGCTTTCTCCTTACAACACAGCTGCCCTAAATGTCCCACAACTGCCCTATTTGGATTGTCCAGTTCCAGCAAAGCCTTTCCAAGAAGGACTCCAGAGGGCACCTTGATAGATTTACTAAAGAGAGAGCAAGAAAAACAGTGACACCTTCTGTAAAAGCAAGCAAAGGAAGAAACATTCTGGACTCCCTCTGCTGTCACCTCCTCAAGTCCTTCAAATTGTCAAGTTAAAATCAGAGAAGGAGCAGGGCAACACGTCTATCACCTAGAAAAGCTGAGAACACACTAGCAACACAGCTGCTAGCCTTCTCTCCCAAACCCCTCTCGCTAACATGAGGGAAATCATTTATATCAAGATGGTAAAGTTTATATGCAATAGGTATAACAGATAAAGACAGGATTCAATGAGCAAGTGAAGACCCAACCTGCCTAACATGGATATCCGTAGTCTGAATATATTGTGTTAGAAATTAATTTATTCTGTACTTGTATTCATGTTTGGATACAACTGCTTTGTATAGCCTTAGAATAAATGCCAAATTTCCCCTTATAGTTGCAAGCAGATTTGTGTTTATTACCTTAAAAGACTGAAAGTCATTATAAATATTTCTAATATCCTTTGCTACTTCTTGAACATATACTTCCTTAAAACCAGCCAATTTTTGAAAGTTATATATAGTCAAAGATAAATGCAGCGTAAGTTAGAAAACTCATTTTCTTAGAAGAAGCCTGAAGAAGAGTTCATCTTTTCATATTAAAGCTTAACATACCAGGACTTAGTTGTGGGGAAGAAAAATGATGGGGGGGAGATACCTATGCATGCATCAAAGCTTCACTTTAATAGTATAAAAGAAATGTGCAGCATTACATAGAGACTTCATAAGGAAAACTTATGTATGGAAGAATTTTAATTTTCCCTCCCAAGATTTTTGTAACACACATTTTTTCTTCCAGAAGAACTAAACTAAACCTGAAAGACCAGTTTATATACCTGCTGCAGCTGCAAGGGACAAAAAAAAAATTATTACATGATTTGTACATTGTCATGTTAATCACTTCTGCACTTCTTGTCAGCAATCAGTCAAGGCTGCTAACATTTACCTGAGCAATAACCATTGTTTTCAACAAGGAAAATTACCACCTTGTGCCCATTTTTCTTGTTATGTATCATTTTACAAATTAAGGCTTTGATTCTGCAAGTACACGCATTTTTGACAAGTTTGTGTGCATTTCCCTGGAAGCCACTGAGGCTCTCAGCACAAACAGCACAGAACACTTAATGCTTTGCAAAAGCTTTACTAAGAATTTAGGAACCAAATACTAAAATCTACTTCAGTAACTAATAATATGAATCCAACTGAGAAAGACATGGTAACCTGCTTATCAAAAGGTACTTAAAACACTGACCCCCCATCTAGGTTACCAGAACAGTAGGTTTTTGAAATGTGCTTTTGTGATCAAATTCAGGAGATTTATCAGTCTATCTGGAAAGGGAGAAAAATAACAGACAGAGCAGAAAATTAAAGAGGGATAAAGAAAACATAGGGAATGGTGAATTTGAGGACTGTAATACTTAGGCCCTGCCCATATCTTCCTAAGTAATAAAAACCAAAACAGTAATCAATACTCATTTTCAAATCAATCCAGAGCAAACAATAGGCTTATAGCTCACATTAATTCTAGGGAGAGCTTTATGATGTTTTTAGTAGCACAGCACATTAATTAGGAATGTCAAAATGCACCACAACATTGGTGCTTTGTTTACCACTTGTCTCAGTTGTTAACTTTGGCCATTAAGANTAATGACCATAATTCATTAACTCATAGCTGATTTTTCATTACGAGTTTTGGGATTAATTTTTTAGTATTTTACATACTAATTAACCAGTTTGGGAGAAAACCCTTTCTAGGGGACCGTTAATTAATTACAGACATATTGTTTATTAATGCATATTTTTCTTTTCCAAAACTGTGCAGCAAGACTGAACATAATTTACTCCTTTCTCATAAAAACTTAAATGAATAATAAATCTGTTTTACTGCACTCTTAATCACGGTCCAGTTTTAAAGCATCCCCCACCTTGATCAAGCAGGAGCCTAAGGGTACCATTTTCTAGCATAATGAGCACAATCTTTTGAACTATTCTACTGAAGAAGTTTGGTGCTCAGGACAGAGGTTCATGAACGAGTTTGCAAGATGCACCTCATCCTGCTATTACGAAATGGCAGCAATTCCATATAAATGCAAGCTAATATAAGGCAATTCACCTCTTAGAGGGTAAACTGTGGGGAAAAAAAGGGAGTAAATAGTAAAATATGTGATCATGTGCCAGTCTTCGGCAGAAAAAATTAAATAAATGTATGCTACTCTTCCAAAAATAGGTCATTCATCTGTGCTTTGTTGATGTTGACAGAAGGTTTATGCATAAGCAAAGAACTTACAGGTACAACACAGCCTTTTCAAACTAAGAATACAGCCCTGTTATCATCAACTCAGACCCTTTCCTAGAAATCAAGCACTAGACCCTGAAGTGTTAAAGACAAAATTAAAACCAGGAGTCCTGTTGACAGCCAGTACAATGAAATGAGTAATTCTGGCTAGACTCTGGTTCCCCAGCTTTTTTTTTCCACAGGATATTTCTTAATGCTAATGCAAATTCCAGAACTGGAAACATTTCAGGAACAAGTCTATAAGCAGAGCAATTCACCATAAGAAGTACTTAAAGGCCACACTTCAGATCAGGAATTGAGAGGTTTCAATTAGCCTGCATTTGCTCCCCACACAACTCCATATAAAATTAGAAACCTATCTAAGGAAGAAGGAAATGTGAAAACCAACGTTAAAAATTGCACACAGCAGTAGTGTGATGGGATACTTCCCTTTCCCCTAGGTTTATGGAGGAAAAACTACATGTTAAAAAAAGTACCTCCCTTCCCACACTACTGCCTAAACCCTCTACTAGCCAGAAAAAAGTTCTTCACTTTTCTCTAATGCTGTCCCTCTCCAGCCTTCCTGCTGACCTTTACAAAGGGAATACTCAAGACACAGTGCAGAATTCCCTTTATCTGACAAAGCTTGTTTCTGCTCTGATGCTTTTGGCAGCAAATGTTTCCTCTTTCCAGATAAATCAATCTGGAGCCCCAAAATGACTGCACATTTGCTGCGAAGGAATAATTCCAGGCAAAAGATACTTTATTTCTGTTGGAAGCATGTGGTTCTTTAAAAGGTTCATAAATACAGGTGATTTCCATATATAGGTTATTCCCTCAGAGCCTCTTGTTTTTGAAACTAAGCTCATGGAAGATGAGGCAGAAGAGAAGCTTAAATACACATATTATGCATGTTAATAAAACAAACAGCACAAAAGCCCCATTTTTTGTAATTCCTCATGGAAACAGTTGATAAGAGGCAAAGCTACAGATTCCTGTAAGAGGAAAAAAAAATTCAAATTTCAGCAATAAGCTCTGTGCTGCTTGCTCTGGAGTACCAAGTGTTGGGATTTGGGGAGGAAATAACACAAAAGGACTTTTCCAGAGGTATCCTTGGCAGATGAGCAGTGGACAGGAATGAGTTTCTAAAGGTAAACATTACAGATATTACAGATATTTCTAGAGAATCTTCACATTTAGATTTCTTCTAAGCTTTTATAAACAAGTAGTTTGAAACAGTATCTGTTACAGTCTTTCTAGTACTTAAACCTCCATTATTTGCAGTGTACCATATGGAATCACAGATGAAGCTAATCACTTCTCCTTACAGAAAAAATTAGAACATTATAGGTGATCACATATGACAAAACTAACAATAAATCAGCTGCATGTGACACGAGCAATGCAAAAAAGCTTCAAAAGATGCAGAAAGAAAGAAGTCTGTGAAAAAGTTCATGAGGCACAGAATGGTGGAGGTTGGAAGGCTCCTCTGCAGGTCATCTGGTCCAACCCATCTGCTCAAGCAGTGCCACCTAAATCACAGTGCACAGGAGGGGCAGGTTGTCCAGATGGCTTCTCCACAGATGGTGACTCCTCAACCTTAATGGGAAACTTCTCTTTCTGCTAGGTCACTCTCACAGTAAAAATGTTTCCTGATGTTCAGAGGTTTTCAGTTCCCTGTCTCAGTTTATGCCCACTGCCTCTGGTCCTGTCACATGGCACCACTGAGAAGAGCCTGGATGTCTTCTGTACATCCTCCCTTCAGCCATTGCTAAGACTCCCCACTGCACCTTCTCTTCTCCAGGCTGAACAGTCCCAGTTCTCTGCCATTCCTCACAGGAGACATGCTCCAGTCCTTAATCACTTCAGTGGCTTCTCTTCACATCTCTCTTGCACTGAGGAACCCAGAACCGAACTGTACAGGAGGTTTGGCTTCATCAGTGCTGAGTGGAAGGGAGGGACCACCTCCCCTTCACCTGCTGGCAACACTCCTCAGTCCTCCCAGTGCACCCCAGGATACCACCTTTGCATCAGGGGACATTGCAAGCTCACATTCAACTTCATGTCCACCAGGACCCCTAGGTTCTTTTCTGCAAAGCTGGCCAGTTCCCAACATAATAGGTTTTGATAAACAGTGTGGTCTGAACTTGGCTCTTTTTTAACTCCAGGCAAAATTCCATCTTGTACCCAGTTAAAGGCCGTGGTGGGTGACATGGGGTTTATTCTGGATGTTTTTGCTCCTGGGAGTGGCTCATACCATCAGTGACACACCATGAGTGCAAGTTACATGTCGTGAGGCAAAATGGTGAGGTTGTTCATTAAGACAGTTTAATCTAAATTCTTCCTGATTGATTATCTATTAGAAATCTTGAAGAAGACTAAGAAGCAAACTGAGATTACAATTAATATATTCCAACTGAATATCTCCTATTCCATCTATGTTCTTTGGCACAAGGAAAAAGAATTACATTTTCCATTTTTTGCCTTCCTCCCCTAGAGGCCTTCTCTCTAATTTTTTTCACAAGCAATAGAAACTGAACAAGGAAGATAGCCATGGCATTCTTCCAAATTTTAACAATAAAATAAACCCAATTCACACAGGCTTCCAAGATAAGGATCCACTCAGCAGAACATCTGCTCCAAAGTCTTGCATCATCACTGGACTCCATCAGCCTCTTGAAACCACCTCCTCAGCAGTGAGTATTAAATATACTCATGAGCTCTGCTGGGTCCTAGGAGCACAGGTTCACACAGGTGTCCTGTCTGAAGCTTAACTGGCAATACCAAAATGAAACATTACTTTGACTGTGAAAGTCTACATCATTTCTGCCCCACATGTAGATAAATGAAATAATTAGTGCAGGGAATAAATCCACCAGAGCATATCAGTTAGAACACTGTCAAAATTAATGCGTAAGACAGAACTTTAAGAAAAGGAGTCTTGTGTTCCATAACAGTATTTGTTCAAATATGATAGAATTTTCTGTCATATTTTTTTTTTTACATCTGAAGAAACATTTTATTGAATATCATAGTTTTCTGTTGTTGAATATCATCACAAATCTTGCAGTTTGAGCCCATTGTCTATATGTCCATACAAAATGCATGAATAAGCATTCTCTCCACACCACTGAAAAAAACCTGTTCTTAAGATATAAAAAAATATATGCAGTCTAACTACTGCAAACTTACTTTCAAAGATAAAAATACCATTTTCCTACTGATTTGGACAGAAAATTCCTGAAGTGCTACAACATACTTTTTTGAAGGGCCAGCAAATCGGGCATTTCCCTTCATCTCATCTGAGCTTTCCAGGATTTGATGACGGCCAGACAAATCACATTTAACTGAGCCATATCAGAGTAATAACTAACTAAATAAGTGAAAAAAATCCGTGAAAACCAAGCACTCAAGTATTTTTCCAGATGTTGTCCTCTAGTTTCTGGAATTCTGTGCATCTCCAAGATCATCAGGAGATGCCTCTAACAAACATCCTGTTTGTATCTGGTTCCTCTCTGTGCATGAAGAGCTAAAATAAATCATCACTGTTTTCTTCTTTAAAACAAAAACCAAAAAACAAAAAACTTTTTTCCCTCCAAACCAAGCAAACCTGCAGTCATGAGAGACTTCATACATCTAAACAAGACAGGACATGGTAAGAATGATAACGAATTTGACAAATGGAATTGGCATCATTCTTCGCATGAATAAGCTAAAAAATCTTTCTCTGAGAAAGCACAGATTGCTATTTTAACTGTAAAACTGCGTCAGTAATTGGCATCAACCAAAGAGACCAGGTTGGAGATCATTTAATAAATCTGCCTGTTTGGAAGGCCAATAAATAAATGAAAGCCACCATCCCACACTTCGCATGGCTTTTGCCAGTGCCAGCAGCCTCCAGCAGGTGCTCCCTCCTCTCCCCGCCCTCTCCACTCAGGACAGGAGCTCCCACCCTGGCCATGCTCCCCTGCAGCTGGCTCAACAACTGGCAAGGACTTCAGCAGCATCCTTGTCACCACGGACATGGTGACAACACCAGCCTAAGAACAGCACAAACAGCATAAAGGCATACAGTGAATGTAGATAACTACACCGAGACTAAGCTATAAATGAGAAGAGGCACAAACAGGAAAGAAAAAGAGGAAATAAAGATGTTTATCCGTGCCTTACAGCTAACCAACACTGTATTTGAACTGTGATGCAGCTTTTGTCACCATACTGGCTAAAAGGAAATAACTAAAATGAAACCAGAAATTGTTGTAAGAAGAAGGCAACTAATTACAAAAGATAAAGAAAAGGATGCACATACCAGTCTCATGGGGGGATGGGATAGATGTGTGCATAGGTAGTTTTCAAAAAAAAAAGAAAAAAAANTGAAGAACTTCCAAAAAAAGTAACGAGTGAAGATCTTGTTTCTCTGTCAGAAAACAACAATAACTGTTAATGGAGAGATAAAGATAACAATAATTAATGATTAAGCTCTCTACAAATTTCAACATGTTCTCCTTCTAAAAATACAGAAAGGAAAAATTCTTCATCCGAGACAGTATTTAAGAAAAATAAGCCAAAATATGCATCCTCCGCAGTACTTCTTACAAAATACTTGGGATAACAAAAAGTCTTCCAGATCTCAAAGCTGAAGGGCATATCTGACCTAACTAATCACAGTAAGTGACCTCGGACAAATTCCTTCAGTGTTGAATTTTCAAGACAGACGACAGAAAACAAGTCCAAGAACAGCATGAGGCCAGCCTCAGGTACAGTTTCAGGATCACCATGACTGAGTCTCTGTATGCATCTCAGTGGAGAAATAGGAAGGTAAAGATCCATTAAAACAAAATGGTGCTGAGTGTGATTGTGTACAATAATAATCCACTGGCAACAAGAAGCTTACCCTCCCTAAAAGAAACAGGAAGATTCTTTAAACACATATGTTAAAGAACATCTTTTTATATATGTGAGCTATCAAAGAGGTTTGTGTACAAAAAAAGCCCTGCTGAGTACGTGGCAATAAGAAAAATATTATAAGCCGCTGGATTTCCTGTTGGCACATCAGTATCTTCCAAAGCTAGTAATGGTTTTATTTCTCAACACTGAAAAAGGTGAACACCTGGATTCTACCTAAAAACTTAATTCAAGCGAAGTAACAACCTCAGAGGGCCCCAAACACAATCAATTCCAATTGCTACTTAGAATTGGTTATAATGCATTACGTGCTCTCTCAGCAGCCCTGCTTCCATCATTTATCATTAAGTTTTCAGCAGCATTCACACTTATTTTTACCTATTAAATTACTGCCAATATTTCATACTTAAATAACCTGTAATGTTCAAGTTTGAATTTTTAAACTTGATAAAAGAGAACTTCCATACCTGAAACAAACATAAGAAGCATTGGTAGGACTCTGACTCAATTGGCTTAGAAGTAGAAAAGTTTACTGGAAGGGGAAAAAGATAAACTCCAGAACATATAAAAAAAGAGGTGTAAGGCAATAACTATTTAAGCTTTAATATCATCAAAATGACACTGTTTTGTGTACATAAAATCCATTTTGTTTGAATAAGCCAGTCAGAGCCTGTAATCCCCTTTTTCTCATCCCTTCCAAATAATTACCAAGAGATGTCAATTGACCCAGAACTTTGATTACTGTGGATGGGATCCTGCAAATATATGGTTATCAGCAATATTGTGACACACAGCAGATGAGGCAGCATACATGCAGAATGTCTCAGGAAAGCTAAAATGTAGACAGAGATAATTTTCATTTAAATCCCTTCATGAGAAGAAGATTTAGATATACTCATATGTCTGTAGTGTGGCTTGGAAGAAAGGGAAAAAAGAATGAAAACAATAACATTCAAGTACAAAGTAGATGGAAGAGACAGACCTATCAAGGAAGTGACACAATTACTTCCTGCTTCACAATCGAGAGATTTCCCACAAGGCCAAGAACAAGAAGATATGGATCCCCTATATAGCATACTGTGCTTTGTTACTCTATTTAATCTATCAATAAATTACTATATCCCATATGTCCCAAGAAAATAAACAGCAGGATTTACATGTAAGCATACTTCATCAAAATAATAATAGGTTTCATTCAGACTCCACATTCCTGGAATGCATACACCCTCTCATCTGATGAGCAGAAACATCCCAAAATACACATGCACAAGTGAGAGAATTAGGCCTGGAAATTCATCTTCATTTCGCAGTGTTTCTCTGATAGCTAGAACCCCTGCCTGCAGATCACAACAGAGCTATATATGTCAGCATTTTGGCCAAATCCTCACCAGTCACTGCTGCAGAAATGGATTCAGACCAAGTTCTGCTCCTTGGCTCCATCCATTTTCAAAGAAAAGTTAAGCAAAGGACACAGGCATATTAACTAGTCACATGAACCCTTCTTCCATCCAGTTTCTACAGAAGAAAAGGCAGAGAAAGGGGAGAGTAAGCAGGTTCACACCTGACTTATCCACTTTTCTTATTTCATGAAAATAATACACACTTTCTAAAAGGCAAAAGGATGCACTCTCACCAAACATGCCAGGCAGAAGAACACACAACTGAACATACTGATGGTTGGGGCAAAAATTCAAACCACTGCCACTCAACAGATTTAAGGGATGCACCAAGATTAAAGCTCTTCCTCAGCTAGAAAACAGGGTTCTCCAACTTTCACCTCCTAAAGGCCAGGTCTATCCCCCAACAGTAAGAACAATTCCTATACTGAATGAGTCACTGTCAAATAAATCTCAAAAACGTTCCACATGGTCTCAGGTTTTGCTTCAAGGCCTTGAAAGTGACAACACAAAGCAGCTATTTCATAGTCAGTTTTTCTTGGTGGCTTTCCTGCCACCTCTCAATTACTTACCAGCTTGCACTGTGGTCACCTAAATCTGGTTCTGAAGTGCCTCACATCTTCCAGAACCTGATTTATTTCCATGTGCAACATAGCACAGGGAAGTGATAAGAATCCCTGATCACCATATAAATATTAGTAATTCTCTGAGAAATTATGCAAGGCTGCCCAAGAGCTGGGCTTTTTTAAGCCACCAGAAGTTTCACAAACCAGCGTTTTTACAGAACAATGGCAGTTCTGTCCCACAGAAGGCACATCTGTCCCACAGCTGATGCAGTAAGAAGCTTTAGCAGAAAGGCAGTATTTGCTCTCTTCCATTCATGCCCTTCATTCTCAGACTCACCTAAAAAACAATTGCTAATATTATCAATCTAGAGGAAATAATTTTTCCCTTTAAGCAGATGAGAACAACTTTATAAGACCTGAAATGTTGACACTATTCTGCTACAAACGCACACACACTAGCATCACACACCCGTCCTAAGAACTAGCAACACAATTTGCATTTGTATTTTGTGGGAATGGCCTCAAAGAGACACAGCAGCAGAGACCAGTAAATCTGCTGAGCAAGCTGATGTCTAAGCCATCTGCTGCTGGGGAACCACTGGACCAACACCAGATCCTCAGTACTGTAAGAGAACAGTACCAGGGAAAAGAAGACATAGAATTAGAAGCAATAGGAACACAAACCATCTCCTGGGAAATCTGTCATGTACAGGCTCAGGAGACAACATCATCCCCACCCATCTTCCCTCCCAAAGGTGGCATTCTGGAAAGATCTTTATCAGACACACAAAGACCTCTCTAACCCAAGAGGGTGGTCCTCCTGCAGCAGGCATCAGATTACATTATTGCGCCTTCAACTCCCTCTTCTCACCGAAAAAATATTTGCCAGTGTCATGCATCAAGTAACACTTCAATAGCAGCAACTTCCCATACTGAGTTATCTTCTGCCTGGAATTATGTTTTTGCTCTCATTTGCTTTGTGACACTACATGTGAACAGACACATTTTTCCAGGCACTTGAACCACCTTTGTACACATTTGGCAAAGTAACCTAGCCACCAGATGAAGTTTTTCTAACCCAGTTCCCTGGTATTATTTAGAAAATGCTTTGACACCTATATTTCTGGGGGTTTTTTTCCAAATTCAGTTTTAAGGGTTTTTTTATCTTTCTGTCATACATGCACTTCTCTCTCAAGCTACTTACTATAAATAAAATTGTTTAAAAATGCAGAGAAGTTATTTAGTGTATTATGTGCCACCTGCATTATGGCATTCAAATGCCTCTTGTTCATGCTTTACAAAGCTTTACTTTTTTCCAGCTACACTCTTTCCTTTAACTGTTCAAAGTCAAAATAATCTCTGTGGAAAAGTTCTGGTTCAGAGATGGGTGTCCTTTAAACCAAGACATTTCTCATGCCAACATCCCACAGAGGGAGTAGCCTTTTTATTTGGGGTGAGAGAGACTATGAGAGCAAGCACATTACAGAATCAAGAAGTAACTTGGCAGAACTCCCTCCCCTTTCACACACTTCCACTTCAAACACACAGAAGTTGTTCCATGAGTGAAATAAATGAAATTTGGCTTCCTCAGAGTTGGAGACTCTAAATGTAGTAACGAGTAGATGACTATTAAGGATTTTGCTGAAGTCAAAGTATTCATAACACCTTCAATTGCATTCTCATATACTCACAAGAACTTGCATTTCAGCTTTTTCGTCAGAGGAGATCGTTATCTCTACCCCTCAGCCAGCTCACATGCTTTTCCACCAAGCATCTGGGCTTCTAGTGTCAGCCAGCTTCAAAGTTACTGGGTGAAGTCAGACAGCATTACACATGCAGCAGGCACAATCACAGTATCCTAATTTCCTAAGAAAGATGGCCTTAAACAAAAGGTGTTCTTGAGATCAGGAAAACATAACACTAAAATACAGCTGAACAATGGCAATAAAACTCACTATAAGAAGCAATAATCAAAGCAATTAATGTTTATTTTGAGTCTGAAGATTATTTTCTTTTGATTTCATTGTGACATTTATATTGATTTATTTATTGTGCACACACGTGACTGAAGGTCTTAAAACATTATTTAAGTGCTCAGGGAAACAACAGAAGGACAAGGACCAACAGCTTGTGACTGCTGACAATAATTTAGAAATAAATAGTAATATTAAGCAGCTAAACAAAGGAGCAGGTTACCACCAGCCTTGAAATGAGTTTAATCACAACATCAACACTGGCTGCTATTCCAACAAATATGCTACAATTCAGCCACTTGTTATTGGCCTTGATCATATTGTAATGAAAAAGAAATTGGTTCCATCATTGTAAGGCAGAGTAGACTTGTTACACCAATGGTCCAAATACATCAAAGCAATCCCGCATAGCTGGAAATTATTAATCCAAACTTTGACAAACTACTGAAGCACAAATAAATGTTCAGTCAAGGAATACTTATTTGTTTTTAGACTGCTCTTTTCATGTAGCACTGCTCCTCAGAGGTGCTTGTTTTCTATCATGATATTCAGTATAGATAATCAGTGCTTTGCCTAAAACAACAAAACAGATGCTAACTGTGCCAGAACCTACACTCAGAGAGTGAAACTCAGGTTGCTTTGAAAAAGAGGGCAGCTACTTTGGGAGGGGAGGGTGGTTTGCAGTTTGCCATTTTCAGAGAACAGATAAGGTACATGTAAGGACACAATGAGAAGGTGCCTTACTCAAAAAACTTGGAAAAGACGCAAGAACAGCCCCTCCCCCGTGATACTTCATGACAGAGGAAACCAATCCACAAACCACTGAAAACACTGAGAACCTTCCCAATGATTTCAGCACATACTGACACAGGCCTACGTTTCAGTTCCCACAATGTGACCAGTATGAAAAAAAGGAAGAGGCTAAAGGTTAAAAAAGAAAAAAAAATAAACCACACGATTACTACTTTGAATGAAAGACTATAGAAGTGGTCTGTATCCACTCCTTTATTCATATGAGTCTCTGGAAGATGCCACCTTAGGAAGGTGAGCAGGCTACCACTAAATCCATTATATGGATTAATTTAGTGTTCTCATGGACCAAAGCAAAGGTTGGCATCATTTACAGAAAAGTGTTTTTTTCATTTAAAATTTAATCAAAGGAACACAAGAGCAGGTATTAAAAAATGAGAAATCTTACACTATTCCTTCACACTATTGTTGTGCTCTGACCTTACGGGTAGGGCTAAATACAGCAGTAAGATCCCTGAAACAATTCTACAAATAAAAGTATTTTCTGATATGTAACTTATTTACAGGATTCACTGCTCGTGATTCCTTTGGTCCTAATTTACTGGAGAGATTACTTTCATAACCGACAGAAAGTAATTATGTGGTACACTTGCCTGTCATGTCTGACATCTTAATTTTTAGTAGTTTCTCTTCAAAAGACAGACAACTTCCTGCAGTGTTGTACATTTTTCAGCTACTGCAAGCAATTAAAGCAGGTAGAATTAAGAGCCACTGAACTGCTCAATTTATTCCCCTTAGTTCCTGAGAAACAAACAAGTAAGCACCTCAATAATGCAAAGAATAAGGTGACAACTTATTCAGCTGCAAATGCAGCTTTAGAATGGGTCATTTTCCTTTTCACGCCACTTTCTCTCCTCCATCAGAGATTTCAGGTCCCTGCTGGCCAACTTCTGCTCCTGGTGTTCTGGTCACAACAACCTGAAAGGCTAAAACATGAGTCCTCCTCCTCTACCTGTCAAGAGCATGAAGTCCCTGTGCAAGTTCATTGCTCCTTGTTCAAGCACTGCTTCACAGGTCAAGCTCCCTTCAGGAGAGGAGAAACACAGGCTGAGAAGAGATGCACAGCATCTGCCAGCAACATAAAAGAGCATCTTTTCACTAACCATACAAGGAGAATATGCTGCTTGTTAAATGAGATTTCTGTTTCAATAGTTGACTATTTCATTTTTTGTAGTAGGAGGCCCAAAGCTGACAGCTTTGGACAGCTTTGAAAACTACTTTGTCTCTCTTCTTCTTATCTGATATTCCCATTTCTGGTATTCCCACTTATTGTCATCTTAACTTTCTTCATAACTGTTTCCCTGTGCTATCAATACTACATATACAAGCCAGAAGATGAGACTGGGTTTTTTTTAATATCGTGCTATGATCTTAGTAGTGTTTTTCAGGATGGCCTTCTAAGACCAACATGTGCACCCATTCCCCTGCTCACAGATACTGTCCTCCTTAGAAGCAGGTGTTATTAAATCAGGTACATTATAGTTACTGACATCTGTTTCATCTTCCGATTTGAAGGATGTTTGAAAAGAAAGGAATTAAGTGATACCTGGTACAGCTCATTCTCTGATTCACACTTTAGGCTAGAAAATCGCCAAGAACTGTGTAGAATTTGAAGACATAATAAGGACAACATAAAATCTCAACACATTTTTCTTTCTCCTAAGAAGTGACACCTAAAACTATGCAACCAATTGATGCAAATGTCACATCAAGTTCTTCCCTATTTACAGGAAATGGAAGAAAGTTCTTTTGTGTACCCTTCCCACTAGCCATCCTTTACTGCCTCTGCAGCAGCTCATTGCAACAACCTGTCAGATTCCATTAAAAACATATTTGAAAGATTATTTCTCCCCCAACCCCTCTGAATTTAAATAAAAATTTGCTCAAGTTGTCTCCTGTTAAAGCAGAAAACCAGGTTTAAATGCAACCTGCAGTTAAACAGTCCTATGGAAGGGAAGAAGACAGAAGAACTGCCATCTTCCTATGACAATGCTTTTTAACAGATCCTTTCAAATTCTAAGTCAAATTTAATAAAGGTACTACTACTTACTGAGCAGGTTATAGCACAGATACACCACTGCAGCCCTCAGAAGAAAATACTGAACAGAACCAGACCAGATTTGTAAAACAAGGTTTACTAACCACATATCTGCATGTATTTGCACATGTGTAACTTTTAGGGAGGAATCAAGTTCCATCAGTGTTACAAGAGAAATAAAATAGTCAGGACCACTGTATGATGCAATAAGAGTTCCTGAAAAGAGAGCCTGACCCCATGGCCTTCACTCCAGACTTGAGAGGGGTCAAGGTGAGTTACAGCTTTTGCAATGCATGTCAGAAAATCACAAAACATTCATATTGTTACTGCTGTATTTGAGCATCAGTGCGATCTGTTTAGAAAGAGATGGAGTCTGATTTGATCCAGAATCCAGGACATTACATCATCATTTATTTATTCTAGAATCTGGCATTACACAACAGCTATCTCACTCCATCCAGCCAAGAATTTAAGCTTACAGCAGTCAATGAAGAAGAAATGCCAGAAGTGTAACATCAACACATGAAAATACTTCCATTTGCTCCCAGCTATGGTGGCAGAGGGAAGTACAAGGCAAGCACTGACTACAATATGACCAGTCATCACACCAAGGCCTGCACCTCTCCCTGCATGAACCTGCTCCGTGGGAGGACCTGCACTGACCTGGAACTATCAAGCACAAATCATGAGCAGCATATTTTACAAGTTAACATGCAAATCATAGCACAGATAGGTCAAGACCTCAAACTGATTAGACTGAATAATCAAGTATCAGTTTTACCAATAGACTAGATGCTGAGTTTGTGCTGTTGGGTTGGGTTTCTTTTTAACTTCATAATAAGCACCTCTCTTGGTTGACATACTCAGCAAGAAGCCAGTGTAGCAGCACTTTACATAAAGTGTTCTCTCATGAGTGATGTTTTTCCCCTGCCTGTACGGTACGGGCCTACAGTTAAAGGAATTAGCACGGGCAAAGTTCTATAAAGTGTTTTCCCTGCATGCAATATTTCTCAGCATTGAACAGTTTTAAATGGCCACTTTTCTTAAAAGATTCAGTTGTATAATATTAAAAAAAAAACCCTAAGCATTCCATTCCAACCCTTTGACTAAGAAATTCTTCCGGGAGTTATTTAGAAAATGAAAATACATTTGAGCAATATGCATGTATTAATACATAGGCACATCATAACACTACAATCTGTGGGCTTCTTTTAGCACCAGTGAGAAATACTAAAGGCATACCTGGACTATGTGAGGTACAAAGATATTTAACCTACCTCATCAAAGCTGCTATCTTCCTTCTTCAAGGCTTTAAAATAAAAAGAAAAAAGAAATTATTATCTGTACTGCATTTCAATGAACACAAACCACAAGAAAAAAAAAAAAAAAAAACAGAGCATAATTTTCCTGTTATAATAGGAAAGAACAGGCTGGCATGAATAACAATTTTATACTCAAAATCTGACTCTGTAAATGGAATGTAGAACTGCACAGAGAGTTTCCAAGAAAGTAAATTTACATATTTATGAAAAATATCCTCTCAGGTTAAAGAAAATAAGAGTTTGTAAGGGTGGGTTTGTTTTTTTTACTTTAAGTCCTAGTGAGTGTGAAAACCCTTTATGGAGAGCCTGACTGAACTTCAAAAAAGAAAAGTATAACAAACACCTAACTATGTATCCCATTTGTCAAGTGCTAACTCTTTATGAAATAGTAGGTATTGTAGCATGCTTTCTTCCTTTTTATTTTTCTTCTCCTGTATTTTTTTATATGACTTACACTAAAGCAGAAGAGATTTCTTTCTTACACTGTTAACAAGCAATTAATCAGCAAACAAAGGAGAGAAAAACATTGCAGAAAATATGTGAACTGGTAACATAATGAAAACATGAATAGTTCAGCAGTTGTAGCAGAGATTAAGCTGATGGTAAGTTTTCCTTTAGCATAGTGGACATCTTTATCAAAATGTGGAAGAAATTAATTTCTGCAAATCTGCACTGAACTGTGTCAGCCCAAAGGTTCGAGACCGGTTCCTTTTCTCAACCAGACCCACGAGGGACTGTTCTCTGTGTGCTGCACACTGTGACCTGAAAGTGCTCTTTGTTTCCTTCTCCTGAAGAGCTAAAATTAGATAAACCATTGCATTGGTGATTGCACTGTTTCTTTTCAGTTTAAATCACAAAGGTTTTCAGTTTGAGGGAGATCATGAGAACAACCATGCTCATGCAGTGCTGCACCAGAAGGGTCCCTCTTCATCATTTAAGCACTGTAGTGTTTCTTACAGCCCTGCACGTTTCTGCAGGAGATAAATATTTAAGCATCTAGCATGATTGAGGAGCTGGACTCCAGTAGTTCTTTTTCTCTTTTAGAGGCTCCTTCTGCCTTCAAATCACTAGTAATTTCGAAACCTCTTCCAAATCCTGTCTTCAGAAGCAACTCTGTTACCAGCTGCAAAAAAACTCCCACATAATAAAAACAAAATAAAACCAATGCCAAAACTGTAGAAGTTGTATCAGAGGTGGTACAGAGGCAGTACCACCTGTGCAAACAGTGCTGCACCTCCAGAACCTCCACCATGCACAGCAAGGCACAAATCCCAGTTATCTTTGTACAGAAAAGCAGGGAATGTCCAGTCTTCCTTTGCTTTTTGCTTTTAAACTCCCATTTCCTTACGACATGAAACATGGCTTCCCTCAAATCTTTGAAGATGACTGCTTTACAGTTACTCATCTAGATTTCATGCTCAGTGATAAAAAACAATGAAACAAACCCTGGTACTTCGCTGAGGAGATCTGAGGCACACATTGTACATTCTGATAGTTAAATATATTTTTACAGTTTTGAAGAGTGATCAAAACATTTTCAGACTGCCAATCCCAAGTACTCAGAACTATGGGAAGGGAAGGGAAGGGAA
>VZTR01028538.1:1447-11605 GCA_013400775.1 Chaetops frenatus
TATTGGGGTGTGTGATTATTGGGGTGCACAGGGACTGGGATGTGTGATCTATTGGGGTGTGTGATTATTGGGGTGCACAAGGACTGGGCTGGATGATCATTGGGGTGCACAAGGATCCATCTGGGGGCTGTGTGGGAAGAGGCCGTGCAGGGTCCTGGGAGCACATGGGGTTCTGGGGACCCCAAAAGTGCACAGAGTCCTGGGGCTGCAAAGCCTGAGGCACCCAAGGGTGCTCTGTGGGATGGGTTTTCCCCCAGTTTTTGGTAAAGAAGAGATTTCTGCACTTCAAGTTTTTAGAACGTGAGAGTGACAGAGCTCACGGGGCTGTGCTGCCCTTGAGGGGGGACTTTTGGGGTAAAACTCAGCTAAACTTGGTTTTCAAACATTTCTCTTTGGTACCTGGATGGATGAGGTGATACTGAACTCAAGGAAAACCCCAAAAAAGTGTTTGATGAAACAAACTCATTTAATACAAGAACCAAATGAGCCATTTTGTAACCAGTTCCTTGGAAAAACCCAGGTCCCCCCAGGGTAGACAGAGTCACCAAAAACCAGTTCATTCACACCAAAATGCAGCAAAGTTCCAAAAATCCCTCTTTCCCTCCCATCACTAGAAAATACAGTACAATGATTCCATGTGTTTATGGTCCTATACACACTTCTAAAATACTCATTTACCACAATTTACAACAAATTCTTCCCCTGCCCCCTGGAGAAATTTGACAAATATTGATTGATCCTTTATTTGAAGCAAATCCAAGTGCTTTTTCTCCCAAAAAAGGTACATTCCCAAAAGCCTGTGGGTGTGTAGAGCCTGGTTTCCCACCAAGGTGCACAAAGCTCCCAAAATTAGGTGGTGATTGGTGGAAAAAAGCTGAAGGAAAATTAAATTCAAAAGCAAAAGCAGGTGAGAGGTGGTGGCAGTGAAGGTACCCGGGGAGCTCAGAGCTCACAAGGCTCCCAAAGGGGAGAGGCCTCAGTGGTTTTGTAGAAAAAAATGAAAATAAAAATTCAAGATCTAAGTAAAATTCTTGTTTGCTGGACTCAGCAAGTCAAACATGGTTTTGTTCTTCCTTTTCAGTTGCAGGAAACATCTTGAGGGGTGAGAAAACACAATGACACCAAAAATCAGGGATGAAATTAATGGGCTTTTATCATGCAGAACAAAATGAGCCAAAACTGAGTCTGAGCTTCTGGGCTTGGGAATTCCTTGGATCCTGAAGTTGTTCCAAGTTGTTTGATCCTTCCAAGTGTTGGATCACTCAGAGCTGTGCACAGCTGCACCCACAGAGGAGGTTTGGTTTAGTTTAGTCTGAGATCAGTTAAAACTCAGTTTAAACAGGACTGGTTGAGGTGGAGGAGCAGCAAAGAAAATTCCTGCCTGGAGTTCATCCATAGGAGCATTTCCACAGTGAAATATTCTAAAGTAATGCCTTGGCAAAATCCACCTGGGAATTACAGGCACTTCCTCCCCCTGTCCACAAAGCTGAGCTTAAATTATCCTGGTTTGTAGTAAATCCATGTTTAAGTCAAAGTTCATCCCTCAGAGCAGCGTTGTCCTCCAGAGCTGGGTCCTGTTATTCCCCAAAGATCCACAGGATGTTGACTCCTGACAAACCCAGATTTACACGCCTGCAAAAACCCACAGGGCTCAGAATTAGCCAGATTCATTAAAAAGCTGCTGTTAATTGGATTTTAACACCATTAACTATCACCCCACTGTGGTGGGTTTGGTCTGACACCATTCCCAAACCATTCCCATGGGATACCTACCCCAACATCCCAGATTCCTTCGTTTTTATGATGTACAGGAACATCAGCAAGGTGTGGAACATGTTGTTCCTGCCCTGGAGCCACAGGAAGAGACAAAGATTTAGAATTCAAAACAATTAAAAATCACAGAATTTCCCTAGTTTGGAACTCCCCCTTTGGAATTCACACTGACTTTAAGGGGTGACATTGGTGACATCACCCACCAGGGATTGGGATTTGGGGTTTTTACAACGAATTGGCAGAAAATTAATAAGAGGAATAAACTCCTGTCTCCTAAATAGATACTACAGGTAGTATCCAGCAGCAGAGTAAGAACCCTGTGCTGGGCAAACACCAAGCTGGATCAGCTTGTGTGTAAATGGACCCAAAAAAAAAATGGGTTTAGGATTTAAGACGACCCCAAATCAGCCCTGGAAATGATTCCTGAGAGCAGGAGCAGGACAAAGCCCAGTACCTTGGGCAGGCTGTAGACGTGGCACTCGTAGATCAGCTCGTAGTGGGGTGGGTTGATGCTGCTCTGGTAGATGCAGAACACGTTTTCATTTGAAGTGTCTGAATTTAAAATTAACCAAAAACAAAACAAACCAAAAACCAAAAAACAAAATAAACCCCCAGATTTCAGAGGTGCTGCCCTGATCCCAGAGGAAAAGAGCAGCTCCAGGCCAGCCCAGTACCTGGTTTATCTGGAGTCTGGATGAAGTGTTGGGAAGTGAAGGTTTTGCCATCGGGATATTTGGGGTGAGGTGGGAGCCTGGAGTCCAGGTAAGTGCAGAACACGTGCATCAGGATCTGGCCAAACACAACCAAATCTCACTGAAATGGCCCCAAAACCCAGCAGCTTCCTCCTCGTGGGCCCAGGAGTTAATCCTAGTCTTTGATAAGCTGTGGTTACAATGCTGCCTTAACCCCAGCTTTAGGAGCAGCTTTGTGCCTAAATCACCAATTTCAGATTTGGCTGAGGAGGGCAGAGGAGCTCAAAAAACAGCTCTGCCCACCCCAAACCCAGCCAGGAAACCACCCCAAACCCAGTCAGGAAACTTCTTCCTCTCCCTCATGAAAATCACGGGAAAAGTCTGGGCCACGAGTCTTAAGGAATGCCAAAATTGGGAAATAAAGTCCTGGGGATTGGGAAAACCAGGTCACAGCCTGAGGGCTGTTTCATCTCTTTCTGGAGAGTTCTCAATATTTTATGTGGGCAGCATCAGCAAATTATCAGTGATCTGGTGCTTCCTGTGCTCCTTATACCCAACAGGAGCTGTTTGACAGGAAAAATGGGAGATTTGCTGGAAAAAATGCCACAAATCTTAAAAAAACTGGGAGCTGCACCTTGGAACTCACAGTATTGTATTACCCACAATTAATAAAAATGTGAAATTGTCTATTGGTTTTTTGTGGGTTTTTTTACTAACAGCCTTAAATTAGTATCAAAACTTCTTTATTTCCACTTTTGAGCTGTTCCTGTTTATCAGGACACTCAGAGCTGCTCCATGGCTGGACAATTCCAAATATTTAACCATATTCCCAACCAGAAAATCAAATCCTTATCTCAAGGTTGATTTTCCGCTTCCAGCAACGGAATCTCCTCATTTATCCACCAGCAAAGCTCTGATGTTCTGATTTTCCCCTGTGTTCCTCCAAGACTTCCTGGCTGCTCCCTCCAAACCCTTTCCCCCAAAATCCAAGCAGCCTGAAGCCCTGGGGTCCAGGCAGCCCTGGGAACTCACCGAGGAGTCGGTGGGAAGGTCCGTGTCCCATTTCCGGCCCTTGAAATCCCCTCCTCCGTTCCAGCGGAAGGAGCTCATGCAGCCTCCCTGGGAAAGCTCTGGAAGCAACAATTAATTAATTAATTAATTCACTTCCTGGGGGCTGGAAGTGCATCCAAACAAAGGGGGGTGCTGGGCTAGAAAATGGGAAAAATTCAGAAGATTGACAGGGAAGGCATTGATAAAAGGAATAGAGTTACAGGATGATTTTTGTTGGTGGATAATGAAGGGATTCAATCCCTTTGCAGGGATTTAAGAAAAAAAAAAGGTAAAGTTATGTTTAATTATTGCAAATTAATTCTGGAACAAACAGGATGGGGACAGCAGAATACACTGTGCAGAAACACCGGGTTCACTTGATTGTCCCTATCCAAAATTAAAACTTACTGGAAGTAGTTCATCCCCTCTATCCTTATCTTGATTGTCCCTATCCAAAATTAAAACTTACTGGGGGTAGTTCATCCCCTCTATCCTTATCTTGATTGTCCCTATCCAAAATTAAAACTTACTGGGGGTAGTTCATCCCCTCTATCCTTATCTTGATTATCCCACTTCCAGCCCTTGAAATCCCCTCCCCTCTGTTCCAGCAGGAGCTCATGCAGCCTCCCTGGGAAAGCTCTGGAAGCAACAATTAATTAATTAATTAATTCACTTCCTGGGGGCTGGAAGTGCATCCAAACAAAGGGGGGTGCTGGGCTAGAAAATGGGAAAAATTCAGAAGATTGACAGGGAAGGCATTGATAAAAGGAATAGAGTTACAGGATGATTTCTTTTGGTGGATAATGGATTGAACCCCTTTGCAGCCTGAGCAGGCAGGAGGAAATCACGGAATGGTTTGGGATGGAAGGGACCCCAAAGCCCATCCAGTGCCCCCCCTGCCATGGCAGGGACACCTCCCACCACCCCAGGCTGCTCCAACCTTCCCTTGGACACTTCCAGAAATCCAGGGGCAGCCACAGCTTCTCTGGGGTACCAAACCACCGAATTCACCGTGGTATGGAAATATTTAGAAATAAAACCAGCACCACCACGAACCTCTGATCCTTTCCACCAAATATTCCTGGTTTGGGGTGAGATCCAAGTACTGCACCAGAGCGTTGAGGGTCGGGATGAGAGGAGCTTTCACCAGGGCTGCCTGTTTGAGGCTGCTGATGCTGGCTTCTGCAACACAGGGGGAAACATTTTACACCTCCCACCACCCCAAACTGCAGCTCAGTTACTACAAAGTAGCACATATCCCCTTCCAACCAAAGCTACAAGGTATTTCAGTGGGAGAGAAACAAGGTGGGGACACAAGCAGCGTTCATTGGTTTTTTGCAACACGTAGCTCTTGAGGAAACACTCTAAGAACGGCCCAAAAAGCAGATTTTAATTCAAGGCCAGCACATCAAATCCACTTCTCTGTTAATTTGACACAACAGGAGAAGAAGCTCCTACAGAATCCTAATCTGAGGTGAAAAACAGAACCCCAGGTCATCAGGATTTTTAAAAATTCTGTCGAATTTTTAAAAATCCAGTTCTTTCAGGAAGTGGGTGATTTGAAGGAAGAATTTGGAAAAGCACATAGCAGTGGAGACAGTGAGAGTTTTGGGAGACACTGAGAATTTACAGCACTGTAAATCAAAGACAGGATCTGTCTTTGAAATGCTTTCTTTCTCATTAATAATTGATGATCATTTGAGCTGTAAAATTAAATTTAGGGAGGGAAAAAAGATGCATTTATGAATTTAACCAAAGCGACCAAGCACTGATATTTCCAGACGTATTCTGGAAACTCTTCCCAGCTTATACCAAATGCAGGAGGTGGAACAAAGACAACACCAAAACAGAGCAGAAACTGGAACAAAAATATTTCCCAGACTGAATTTATGTGAAACCCATTCCAAAGGGAATTCCCACCTCCAATCTGCAGCTCTGGACAGCCCATCCTCCTCAGCTGAGTGCTCACAGATTCCATCTCCTCCACAAGTGGCACCAGAATGGTGTCATTGATCCACTGGGAAGGGAAAAGGGGAAAAGGGGAAAAGGGGAAAAGGGGAAAATTCAAGCTCAGAAGAACAAGAATGTTTAATAAACCCCTCATTTTACACCCCACCATGACCACAAAGTAATTCAATAGAAACACTGAAGGAAATCAAGGAGGGAAATAATTTANAAGGGGAAAAGGGGAAAATTCAAGCTCAGAAGAACAAGAATGTTTAATAAACCCCTCATTTTACACCCCACCATGACCACAAAGTAATTCAATAGAAACACTGAAGGAAATCAAGGAGGGAAATAATTTAATTTCCTTATCAAACCAGGCAGTATTTAAGAGACTCTTTAATAGCTCCTGAAGAGGCAGAATATTCAATGTAAAACCAATCTGTCTCAGGTAAAGCTTTTCTGGACAATGAGGAAAGGGGATTATGAATCACTTTTCCAGCATGAAGATAATTTGATGGATCCACTCCCTCTCCTGTTTGTCTCAGGAAATCAGGGAGATGATACATTTGTGGGATTTGTGTGTTAAAGGCCACCCCAACCCTCAGACAGGCACTGCAACCCTTCCCATCTCAGGCACAGAGGACATGGAGGAATTTTCCCACCCCAGCCCACGTGGAATTCCTCAGGGAGGGACTTACATTCCTGAATTTCGCTGTCCAGGAATCCATGTGATCCAGGAGCTGTCGGTTCATTGTCACTCGTGCCCAAACCTAAGGAAGGAAAGGTTTTTAAATCCATGTAAGAACCTCACAGGACCCAGAGTTTTTAGGGTCTGTGACAATTCCTGCTGCTTGCAAAAGAAGGGAGTTGGTTAAATGCTGGAGAACATTTTCCCCTCACATTTCTGCACAGCTCAAATCCAAATCTTTGTAAAAAAGTACATTTTAAAATCCCAATTTTCCTTCTTGACCGTTTTTTTTCTGTGGAATTTACCTCTTCTGCAGCCTGTTTTGAGCTCAGATCAGCTTCATCCTTGTGTGCAGAAGGGGCCTGGGACCTGCAGGCCAACTGGTACTGGAACTTCCTCAGGATCTGGGCATGGTCTGCCATGGACCGGCTGTAGTTCCAAAAAGTTGGGCTGCTGGAGGGAGAGCTGGAATCTGAGCTTCCTGAAAAAGATTGATTCATTAAAAATTATGTTTAATTATTGCCAAGTAATTCTGGAACAAAGAGCACGGGGACACCGGGTGAGTGTGTGTGAATACAGTGAAGTCACTCTGCAGAAACACTGGGTTCACTTGATTGTCCCTATCCAAAATTAAAACTTACTGGGGGTAGTTTATTCCCTTTATCCTTATCTTGATTGTCCCAATCCAAGACAAAATTAAAATTTACTGGGGGGTAGTTCATCCTCTTTTATCTTATCTTAATTGTCCCTATCCAGGACAAAAATTTACTGGGGGTTGCTCATTCCCCTTATCCTTATCTTGATTATCCCTGTCCAAATTTAAAATTTACTGGGGGTAGTTCATCCCCTTTTATCTTATCTTGATTCTCCCTACCAAAACAAATTTCCTGGATGCAGTCCCTTTATCTGAAACCACCTGCACAAAACCCTCCTCTTATCAAGGTGATCATTTTATCTCAGTCCACTGCAGCCAACAGCTGCTCCAGAGATCATCCACCAGCATTCCCATGCTTAGATCCCATTCCAAAGATTAACTGGAGGAAAACTGCCTGAAGGAGAAACAATGGGGTTCCACCTCACACCCCAACTCCTCAGCAGGGGCAGGTCCTTAGCCAAGCTCACAGGAGATCACCCACAAATGGCCTTTTTACGGGTACTTCTCCCATCACAAAAGCCGATTTTGGATAAAACCAACACTTCTTCCCTTCCAAGCTTTTCCCACCAATCCCTTAACTTACCCAACTGAACTCGGTGCTGTTTCTCCTCCTCGTTCCTCAGGAAGGTGTCCAGGGATTTGACATCTGTTATGCAATCGTCTTTGTAGGTGGAATTGTTGTACAGGATGGGGGAGAACCGGTGGTGAGACCTTATCCCCCCGCTCTCCACAGGCCCCACGCTGACAGAATAGGGAGATCCATTGGGAGAGTGGCTGAAGCTGGAAACCTGGGGAGAAAACAAAACCATTTTTAATTTTTTTTTCCCCCTCCTTTTACAAACATCAAACTGCACCTTTGGGATGTGACTTTACCTTGCTGTAGCTGCTGCTGGGTGAGTAAGTGACAGAGGTGCTGGGAGAGGGGCTGGCTCCTGCCAGAGCCTGGAGCTGGGGGCTGAATCCACTCAGGCAGCTCCCAGAGAATTTGGGGCTGGTGCTGGGGGAGCGGGAGGGGCTGTAGCTGAGCACACACTGCCCCTGGATGGGCGGGGAGGGGCTCAGGGACAGCACCCTCTTGGCTGCTGGCTCCCGTGGAGGGGTGATTTGTACAGCTGCAAGGGAAGGACCAGCAGAGTTACCAGTGGGGATGCAGCAGCTCCAAACTGCCCTTCTTTGAGCACACACAAAATGCAGGCTCTGTGTTATTTAAGGCAATTTTAGAGGTGCTAAAAAGGGGACACTGAAATCCCTATTTGCGGTCCCTACAAAATTGAGGTAAAACTGAGACCCCTGAGCCCAACTCGGAATTAAATCCTCCAGCTTCTGACATTCCATAACCCGGGGGGCTCCTCTGATATTCCATCAGCTCCTCCACCTGCCCACTGCTCTCATCTTTACCACACTAACTGCTGTCTTAATTACCCAAAACACAATTAGTTCCACCCCAAATGGCCATCAACTAAACCACAACATGAGGAACAACTTCCAGCCCAACCCCTGGCCCTGCACGGGATAACCCCAAAACCCCCAGCTCAGTTTACAGCTTTTGCCAGGGGAGATAAATCAGAATAAAGAATCCTGAACTGGAGAAACAATTAAAACAAACAAACAAAAAAAACCATTAAAAGGTTAAAAAGAGGGTTTATTCCTCACCTGCCTTGTGCAGCCAGCCCATGATCTGCTGGCTGGGGCTCGTGACCAAGCTGGTTGGTGCTGCTGTGTAGGTGAAGTACCTCCAGAAATCAAACAGGGCATTCAGGCTGAACAGGGCTGCCAGGGCAAATTCTGCAAGAAAAACACCAGTTTCTGTCATGGTTTGAGCAAAACTTACAGTATTTGCAAAATCAGGCTATGTCTATTAAAATAAAGTCATTATTAGTGCTGCCAATTTGGGGAAGTACCTAAGATTTCTTCACTTTCTTAGGCAAGAACCACTGGAGATAATTTTCCTCACTGTTGAAATTACTTTATACATTTTAAAATTTAATTTTTGAAGTGGAAATGTTATTTTCCAAAAAAGGAAATCTCACGATTCTGTGAGATTTGCTCCTTTCCACCCTGTTTGATACAGCTGAGAGCCTCCTCCTCTGAAACCAAGTTTAATTGTTGTAAAATGCCACCCACACCCAGAGCACAACACAGCAGGAAAATAAATCTAAGGCTCTCTAAAACCTCAATCCACACATTAAAAAAGATTTCATGCATTAAATAAGTTCTTCCTGCCCCTTCACAATAGAGAAAAAGATGTTAACTCTCTTTATCTGCCACTACAAAGTTCCAGCAGTTCCAAGGGAGGTTGCAGAAAACAAAACAAAGTTTTGATTCAAAACTCAAACAGAAGAAGAAAAAAAAAAAAAAAAGCTGCCTTAAAAAGCTGCCTCCCAGCAATAGAAATGAGTAAAAAAGAACCCTGAAATTTGATTTAAATGCTGCAACAACTCACCAATGTACCAGAGTGGAAGGCAGCTGATGTTGTAATATGTGCTTAGGAGTTTCCCAGTCCTGAAAAGCAAAACATGAAGGGAAAATTCAGGGAAAAAAAATCCATGCTGGGGGATATTTAGGGCTGTACATGGCAGGATCTTTGCTGGTTTGAATCAGATGGAACAATTAACTTACATCTCAGTGTAGATCATGCCTGCTACTGATATATTGAGGAGCCCCCAGGCCAGCACCACCTTCCTGGTCTCAGCCTGTTTCCTCATCTTCACAGCCAGGTCGATGAGAGAAGTGTCTGGACTTTTATTTGGTGTCATTGCCTGTGACAACAAAGGGAAAAGGCAAAATCTGTGAACTTTCACTCAGCAGGAAGGTTACTGAGGACCAGAGTCCATCTTCTTCCTCTTTTTTGAATAATTATATCCTTCAAAAGGAGGAGGGAAAGCTCCTGCCTCCTTCAGGCAGTGCCAGTGTTTTTATGGAAAATTCTCACTTATTTCAGTAGGTAACAGTTTTTTCTGAGCATGAAATGCACAGATTTTTTTCCTCCTTTATGCCCAGTAAGACCTTATGTGGAGGAATTAATCCTGTCACAGGCAGGCAGCTCTCACATCTCTACCAGAGCTCAATCCCCTTCCCAAATTTCTCCTCTCCCCTCCTCAAACTTCACCCCAAAACTCTCCCCTCCCTCAGCACAAACCTCTCCGATCCTCTCCTCAACCCTCTCCGATCCCCCTCCTCAAATTTAACCTCTCCTGCTTCCCAAACCTCCCCTCTTTCCCCGCCCCAAACTTCTCCTCTCCCCTCCTCAAACCTCTGCTCCTCCCACTCCCCAAACCTCACTTCTCCCCCTCCTCAAATTTCACCTCTCCAAACCTCTCCTCTCCTCCCCAAACTTTTCTTATCACCCTCCC